>JAINUG010001112.1:0-31509 GCA_029706075.1 Aldrovandia affinis | reverse complement strand
ATATGGCTGGGATGGAAAAAAGATTGTACAGATTCAGGATTAAGCTCTGTGTGTCTTTGAGTTTATGCTATATTGCGTACAGTTTATTATATAGTGTTTATAGTTGATTAAATATACTGTGGTTTCTTATCATTATTATCAAAGGCTTCATGTTATTATAATATTGTTTGGGGAAGTCAGATTGGGTTTACATGGGTTTAGACGCCTGTTTCACTGATGTAACCTGCTGAGTGGGAACTGCCCGTATTATCAGCCTAGTGGGGTGTTCTGACACCTCTTCACCACAAGAGGGAGATTGAATAAAATTAAGATGTAATTATACTTAAGGTTAGAAAGTTTGACGCTGGCCACTGCGACCGGGATTCCATTCCACCAGGTCGCGCCAGAGTCGGCTCTGACCAGGAGTGCCACAAGGGGGCGGCAATTGGCTGTCCGCCCCAGGGAGGGGGGAGGGAAGCCGATATGAGCTCGCTGCGTATAGGAGTGGCTCTGGAGTACCGGAGTTACAGTCGACGGCTTGGTGAGTGCCGTCTCGGAGGAGACGATATTGCCGTCTTTGTCACTGCCGGTCTCAGGGCTACGGCAGCGAACTCACAATACGAGGGAGGGATTGACATTAAAAATAGAGGGTGTAATTGGCTACTAAATTGGGGGAAAATGGGATGAAATCAGAAACAAATTCTTAAAAAATAAATATATATCATGGAATGGTAAGTATGTGTTGAAGTCAATAGGGGTATATATACATATATATACAGAAAAATATATATACAGTAGGCTCCATTTCTATTCACACCCTTGGTAAAGATGAACAAAAGAGATTGTATAAAATAAACGATATAAGTAATGAGGTATATTTTACGCTCAAAAAATTCAGAAAATTATATTATTTAATAATTATAATGCATTGGCACAAACCACAATCAAACAGTTCACAAATTATCATTTTTTTCCCCCCAGAAAAATCAAGAATCACAAATATTCCCACCCCTGTTATCAGTGCTTTGTGGTTCCTCCCTTGGCCATTATAACAGCAAGCAGTCGCCTTCTGTAGTGTCGTACGAGGTCATTCATATTATATACAGTATATATAACCAGTAGGGGGCAGTGTCGCCCACTCAGGTAACTTCCAGACTGACCCAGTTTCCACACAGCAGGGAGGATCAGACATGCCTTCACAAGGGAGCTGCTCAAATCAGGCCCTTTTTGCACAAACTGCAGGTTTTCCCTCCCCGTACAGCTTCATTAAAAACAAGGCTCTCTGTCCTGTCTGTGACATTATGACCAGTGTAATTTATTGTGCACAGTGTTTATATGCATTACATTACATTACATTACATTACATTATGGGCATTTAGCAGACGCTCTTATCCAGAGTGACTTACACTGTTTCACATTACATTACAGGCATTTAGCAGACGCTCTTATCCAGAGTGACTTACACAGTTTACATTTCTTTACATACAATCCATTTACACAGCTGGATATTTTACTGAAGCAATCCAGGTTAAGTACCTTGCTTAAAGGTACAATGGCAGTGCCCCACCTGGGATCAAACCTGCAACCTTTGCATTACAAGCCTAGTTCCTTAACCATTATGCTAATATTGCCGCATTAAATGTAACATTAAATGTAATCCAGCCCTTTCAAAGTAGCGAAACCTTGTTTTACAGTTTATTTTATTTTTATACTTTGGCTTTGCTTTTGCTTTGACTCGTTTCTCAAAAACACTGTCCCAACATGCAAACCTCTCTCAGCTGAACAAGAGTTGTACAATTCCATCCATCCATCCATCCATTATCTAAGCCGCTTATTCCTGGTCAGGGTCACGGGGGGGCTGGAGCCTATCCCAGCATGTGCCCGGGCGAGAGGCAGGAATACACCCTGGACAGGTCGCCAATCCATCACAGGGCACACACACCATTCACTCACACACTCATACCTACGGGCAATTTAGACTCTCCAATTAGCCTAACGTGCATGTCTTTGGACTGTGGGAAGAAACCGGAGTACCCAGAGGAAACCCACGCGGACACGGGGAGAACATGCAAACTCCGCACAGAAAGGCCCCCGGCCTGGATTCGAACCCGAGACCTTCTTGCTGTGAGGCGACAGCGCTATCCACTGCAGCACCGTGCCGCCGAGTTGTACAATTCAAACCTTAAATACATATTTGCAGTCTAACGCACCATATCTTGGCTGGTCTGATACGAGTGTGCGTTGCCTGTCAGGGACGCGGTTCTAAACCCGTCTTCACCATTATGCATTTATAGCATAATTTATTTTCTTATTTGTCTTTGTTTGTTTGTTTGTTTTTTAGTTGCTTGTTGCTTTGTTTTGTTTTGTTTTGGTTGCCTGTTTGCTTTGTTTTCATTGATGAGGGTGAGGCACAACTCTCTGTGGTCATAAAGATCCCCCATGGCGCTTTTCATAAAAGAGTAGGGTGTTAACCTGGAGTCCTGGCCAAATTCCCAACCAAGACAATGTATATACAGTACTGTGCAAAGGTCTTAGGCCACCCAAGAAAATATTTGAAGCTATGTTTAAAGCTATTTATCTGGGCAGTGTTTATATGCTTGGAAAAACATTATAGAACATTAGAATAAATACAAATAAACATTTAATACAATAAAAATATGATTTTATTGCATTTTCCAAAGAGTTATTGAGACCTTGTGATATCCTCCTTGAGGAACACACAGTATTAAATTGGCCACCTCAGAGCCCCAACCTCAACATAATTGAAGCTGTATGGGATTACAAAAAGCAGCCAAAAATCAAAAGAAAACTTGAAAGAATTTACCACAGGACTATTTAACAAAAATTACACAACAGTCTACCAAAGCGAATTGCTTCAGTTATGCATTCTAAGGGAGGCCTTGTTTTAAAAACACAATTCGTTTTGTTACCTTTCATCAATGTTATATTGTGTTTTTTCGACCAAATAAACACTTACACTGCTCAGGTAAATGGCCTAAGACTTTTGCACAGTACTGTATATATACATGGAATTGATTCCTGGCCTCTCCACTGTGTATCTGATGTGTGGTGAGTTTGTACTGGCGCACTATGGCTGCCGTCACGTTCACCCAGGTGGGTGTTGCACATTGGTGCTGGTTGAGGTGAGTTTGTTCACCCAGGTGGGTGCTGCACATTGGTGCTGGTTGAGGTGAGTTTGTTCACCCAGGTGGGTGCTGCACATTGGTACTGGTTGAGGTGAGTTTGTTCACCCAGGTGGGTGCTGCACATTGGGTGCTGGTTGAGGTGAGTTTGTTCACCCAGCTGGGTGCTGCACATTGGTGCTGGTTGAGGTGAGTTTGTTCACCCAGGTGGGTGCTGCACATTGGTGCTGGTTGAGGTGAGTTTGTTCACCCAGGTGGGTGCTGCACATTGGTGGGTGCTGGTTGAGGTGAGTTTGTTCACCCAGGTGGGTGCTGCACATTGGTGCTGGTTGAGGTGAGTTTGTTCACCCAGGTGGGTGCTGCACATTGGTGCTGGTTGAGGTGAGTTTGTTCACCCAGGTGGGTGCTGCACATTGGGTGCTGGTTGAGGTGAGTTACCCCCCCTATCATTGTAAAGTGCTCTGGGTTCCATGGAAAAAAGTGCTTTATGAATCCAATATTCATTCATTCATTCATAACCCTCGTGTCACAAACACGTCTGGCAACCGCTGGAAAATTCAATTGGCCGTCTTTCCATCCATTATACCTGGCACAACGACCCTCTGCACAGACGACCTTCAGCTCAGAATCCCCTCTGAGGCCAAGCATACTGCATTTAACATTCATGGGGTTTTATTGCGAGGCAATATTCCTTTATAGTTTTTTTTTTTTTTTTATTGTTTATGATTTTTTCCCCCATTTTCTCCCAATTTAGTAGCTCTCTACACCCTCTGGGTATACCAGAGAACACAACAGGAGATAACCATAGTTTTATTCAAGAACACAGAACCACGCTCTAACTACTGAGCCACACAGAACCACGCTCTACCTACTGAGCCACACAGAACCACGCTCTACCTACTGGGCCACACAGAGCTTGTCACAGGGCTTTGAGTTTCCACACTGCACTTTGTAGACTGTGTGTCTCACTCAATCTCTGTCTCTTCTTACAGGTATGGAAGGAATCCCCATGTTTTGGAGGCAAAGAAACGCACCCTCCCCCCTCTCACTGGAGCTGAGGCAGTGGGTTTCCAGCCACGTCCGTGATAGGAATTTACAGAAACGCAACAGCAGGAAAGGAGCATCGAGTGGGAATTAAGACTGATGTTTTTCCCCTTGCAATGTCTTGATGACAAACCGGATACCCTCGACCGAGGAAGACTTTCAGTTGCCTTAGTCCCATTCCCCCGCCCCTCATAATTGAATAAATCGATACCTTTTCTTTTTAAGCTGTTTCCGGTTCCTATGTTATTGCAACCATACCTCCACGCACCCCGGATTGTGTGTGTGTGTGTGTGTATATGTGTGTGTGTATTTTAACGTACAATTTGTGTACCGTATATAGATTTCATTTCAGACCTGCGCCTCACCCAACATTACGGTATCGCCTCTACATGTGTCTGACCATTGCTTTCTGTCTTTCTCCCTCCCCTCCCCTCTGTGCCTAAACCATCTTCACCTGTTCCTACTGTCCCTGTCCATCGCAACCTCCGCTCTCTCTCCCGCTGCCCTGTCAGCTACTGTCCTATCTTCCCTTCCCCTACTGATGCCTTCTCTCAGCTACCTTCTGAGGTAGCATTGTCCACCCTACTTTCCTCTCTCTCCTCCTCCTTTGACTTACTCTGTCCTCTATCCACTAAACCTGCTCGTTTCCGCCCCCCCGCCCCCTAGCTAACCGATTCCATTCGGGCTAACCGACTGAAGCTGCGTGCAGCAGAAAGGAAATGGAGAAAATCCAAATCCCATGTAGCTCTGTCTGATTTCCACACACTCCTGGCTTCCTTCTCCACTAACCTCTCCTCTGCTAAGTCTGCATTTTTCCTTTCTAAGATTCAATCTTCTCTTTCCAACCCACGTAAACTCTATGCTACGTTCTCCTCTCTCTCCTCACCCCTCCTCCTCCCCCACCCCCTCCTCTCTAACCGCCGATGACCTCTCATCCTTCTTTCATGAGAAGGTTGATGTCATTCGCAACTCCTTCCCCCCAAACTCTCCCTCTCTCATCCCGCTACCTCTACCTCCCACCCCTCTGTTCTCCTTCTCACCCCTCCCTGACTCGGACATCCTTCAACTTGTTCTCTCCCACCGTCCCACCACCTGCCCTCTTGATCCCATTCCTTCCCCCCTCTTCCAGTCCATTGCTATGGACATCCTCCCCTTTCTCCAATGTCATTAACTCCTCTCTTTCCTCTGGCTCTGTCCCCTCCTCCCTCAAATGCGCTCAGGTTGTCCCCCTCCTCAAAAAACCCTCTCTGAATCCTGCTGTCATCTCTAACTACCGACCTGTCTCTCTCCTCCCATTCCTTTCCAAAACGTTAGAGCGGGCTGTCTATAATCAACTGTCTGCTCATCTCTTACAGAACGACCTGCTTGATCCCAACCAATCTGGGTTCAGAGCAGGCCACTCCACAGAGACTGCTCTCCTTGCAGTCACTGAGGCTCTTCACGTTGCTAAGTCCCGATCCCTTAGCTCCGTCCTCCTCCTCGACCTGTCGGCGGCATTCGACACCGTAGACCACCGGATCCTGCTCTCATCTCTCGTCGAGATGGGAATCTCTGGATCTGCGTTGACATGGTTTGAGTCCTACCTGGCTGTCCGGTCCTACCAGGTGGCCTGGAGAGGATCCCTCTCCTCTCCCCGCACCCTCTCTACCGGTGTCCCGCAGGGCTCGGTGCTAGGCCCTGTCCTATTTTCTCTGTACACCAAGTCACTTGGCTCTGTTATTTCTGCTCATGGTTTTTCCTATCACTGTTATGCTGATGACACTCAACTCTTTCTCTCCTTCCCTCCATCTGATACCCAGGTCCGGCACGGATCTCTGCATGCCTGGCTGACATCTCCGCATGGATGTCCACCCACCACCTGAAGCTGAACCTGGGGAAGACAGAGCTGCTCTTCCTCCCAGTGAAGGGCTCCCGATGATTGATGCGTCAATCACCATGGAAGGCTCCATAGTGTCTCCGTCCCAGTCTGCCAGGAGTCTTGGGGTAACCCTGGACAACCAGCTGTGCTTCTCGAGCCATATTGCAGCGATCACCCGGACCTGCCGTTTCTCCCTCCATAACATCCGGAGGATCCGACCGTTCCTCACCCAAGAGGCCACTCAACTCCTGGTCCAGGCCCTGGTGATCTCACGTCTGGACTACTGCAATTCATTGCTGGCAGGCCTTCCGGCCTGTGCCATCAAGCCACTGCAACTAGTCCAGAACGCCGCTGCTCGCCTGGTGTTCAACCAGCCGAAGTTCACCCACGTCACCCCTCTACTCTCCTCTCTGCACTGGCTCCCCATCGCAGCACGCATCAGATTCAAATCACTGGTGCTTGCTTTCCAAGCGGCCAGAGGTACTGCTCCCCCATACCTCCAGTCACTCATCACGCCCTACACCCCGTCCAGACCCCTCCGCTCCGCCTCTGCTGGCAGACTGACTGCCCCATCCCTCCGGGCGCCTGGCAGCCGCTCCTCGCGGTCTCGCCTCTTCTCTGTCCTGGTCCCTCGTTGGTGGAACGACCTTCCGCAATCGGTCAGGACTGCGGAATCACTTCCAATCTTCCGCAAGAGACTCAAAACCCACCTCTTCAGACTCCACTACCCCTGATCTCTGTCCATCTAGCTAAATTGTCTTCACCTCTGCTTACTTGTTCAACACTATACTCTTTAAAAAAAAAAAAAATAATAATCACTAACCTTTTCCTTCCCGGTGTTACAGGTATGGTACGCAGATTCCTGCACTGATCTCGCGCGCTAACTATGATTATTCCTACCATGTATTGATGCACATCTTGTAAGTCGCTCTGGATAAGAGCGTCTGCTAAATGCTTAAAATGTAAATGTAAATGTAAATGGATAAGAGCGTCTGCTAAATGCCTGTAATGTCATGTAATCTTGTAAGTCGCTCTGGATAAGAGCGTCTGCTAAATGCCTGTAATGTAATCTTGTAAGGCGCTATGGATAAGAGTGTCTGCTAAATGCCTGTAATGTAATCTTTTAAGTCACTCTGGATAAGAGGGTCTGCTAAATGCCTAAAATGTAATCTTGTAAGTCGCTCTGGATAAGAGCGTCTGCTAAATGCCTGTAATGTAATCTTGTAAGGCGCTCTGGATAAGAGCGTCTGCTAAATGCCTGTAATGTAATCTTGTAAATCGCTCTGGATAAGAGTGTCTGCTAAATGTCTAAAAAGTAATCTTGTAAGTCGCTCTGGATAAGAGCTGCTGCTAAATGCCTGTAATGTAATGTAATCTTGTAAGTCGCTCTGGATAAGAGCGTCTGCTAAATGCCTGTAATGTAATCTTGTAAGTCGCTCTGGATAAGAGCGTCTGCTAAATGCCTGTAATGTAATCTTGTAAGTCGCTCTGGATAAGAGCGTCTGCTAAATGCCTGTAATGTAATCTTGTAAATCGCTCTGGATAAGAGCGTCTTGTAAGTCTCTGGATGCCTGTAATGTAATGTAATCTTGTAAGTCGCTCTGGATAAGAGCGTCTGCTAAATGCCTGTAATGTAATCTTGTAAGTCGCTCTGGATAAGAGCCTGTAATGTAATCTTGTAAGTCGCTGGAAATGCCTGTAATGTAATCTTGTAAGTCGCTCTGGATAAGAGCGTCTGCTAAATGCCTGTAATGTAATCTTGTAAGTCGCTCTGGATAAGAGCGTCTGCTAAATGCCTGTAATGTAATCTTGTAAAGAGCGCTCTGGATAAGAGCGTCTGCTAAATGCCTGTAATGTAATGTAATCTTGTAAGTCGCTCTGGATAAGAGCGTCTGCTAAATGCCTGTAATGTAATCTTGTAAGTCGCTCTGGATAAGAGCGTCTGCTAAATGCCTGTAATGTAATGTAATCTTGTAAGTCGCTCTGGATAAGAGCGTCTGCTAAATGCCTGTAATGTAATCTTGTAAGTCGCTCTGGATAAGAGCGTCTGCTAAATGCCTGTAATGTAATCTTGTAAGTCGCTCTGGATAAGAGCATCTGCTAAATGCCTGTAATGTAATGTAATCTTCTAAATCACTCTGGATAAGAGCGTCTGCTAAATGCCTGAAATGTAATCTTGTAAGTCGCTCTGGATAAGAGCGTCTGCTAAATGCCTGAAATGTAATCTTGTAAGTCGCTCTGGATAAGAGCGTCTGCTAAATGCCTGTAATGTAATCTTGTAAGTCGCTCTGGATAAGAGCGTCTGCTAAATGCCTGTAATGTAATCTTGTAAGTCGCTCTGGATAAGAGCGTCTGCTAAATGCCTGTAATGTAATCTTGTAAATCACTCTGGATAAGAGCGTCTGCTAAATGCCTGAAATGTAATCTTGTAAGTCGCTCTGGATAAGAGCGTCTGCTAAATGCCTGTAATGTAATGTAATCTTGTAAGTCGCTCTGGATAAGAGCGTCTGCTAAATGCCTGTAATGTAAATGTCATGTAAAAGCACCAAATCACTCGCATGGAGCACACATAATATTGTTCTGTCAAAGTAGTTTATTTAAGCTGTACAGGACCATTGCACCTTAAAACCATAGTCTTAAAAGGAAAGAAAAGAAAAAAAAAAAAAAAGGTTATTTGGTATTTGTGCAGAAATGAATACATTACACTGAACACCAAAGGAATATTGCACAGCTTTTATTAAAAAATAATAATAATAAAAATAAATTAATCCTAACTGCCTGAAATCAACCACCAAACAAAACAGCCTTGTATTTTATTTTTTTTTTTTTCCCCGTTTCCCATCACAGTAACAGAAAGCATAAATGGATTGTATGTAAAGAAATGTGAAACTGTGTATGTCGCTCTGGATGAGAGCGTCTGCTAAATGTCTAAAATGTAAATGTAAAATGTTAAAATGTTTCCTCGATATTCAGAATAAATAATTTGTTACAGACGTGTGTCTACTGCGACGTTACACTACGCACTCATTTCAGCAAACTTCCACCGTTTCCTCACAGCAGAACCGGGCGGGGGGGGATGCTAGAGTGGTTCTGTGTGTCTCAGTTGGTAGAGCACGGCGTTAGCAACGCTTAGGTTGTGGGCTCAATCCCCCCTGGGGCCACATATACTGGAAAATGTAGGCATTCACTACTGTAAGTCGCTTTGGATAAAAGCATCTGCTAAATGGCGTATATTGATGGTTGTCCTTCTGCCAGGTTCTCCCATCGCTGCAGAGGAACTCTGAAGCTCTCTTAGAGTGGCCATTGGGTTCTTGGTCACCTCCCTGACCAAGGCCCTTCTTGCCCGGTTACTGAGTTTGGCCAGACGGCCAGCTCTAAGAAGAGTTACTTTGGCCATAAGAAGAGTTGTGGTGGTTCCAAACTTCTTCCATTTCACAATGATGGAGCCCACTGTTCTCCTGGGTGCTTTCAATGCTTTAGCAATGTTTTTATACCCTTCCCCAGATCTATGCCTCAACACAATTCTGTCTCGGAGGTCTATGGAGAGTTCCTAGGACTTCATGGCTTGGTTTTTACTCTGACATGCACTGTCAACTGTGGGGCCTTATATATACAGGTGTGTGCCTTTTCCAAATCATGTCCAATCAATTGAATTTACCACAGGTGGACTAGAATCAAGTTGTGGAAACATCTCAAGCAGTATCAGCGGAAACAAAATGCACCTAAGCTCACTTTTGGGTGTCATATCAAAGGGTGTGCACACTTGTGTACATATGATATTTTACATTTTGATTTTTAATAAATGAGCACAAATGACTAAAAAACCTGTTTTCACTTTATTATGGGCTATTTTCATTATGGGCCATTTTGTGTATAATTTTTTTAGACAAAAAAATGAACTTAATCTATTGTAGAATAAGTCTGTAACGCAATGAAACGTGGAGAGGGTGAAAGGGGTGTGCAGACTTTCCAGCTTGACTGTATTATTAGGCCCGGTCTTTTAGTTTTTTGCTAAATTGTACAGTATGTTCTGGCCATAAGCGAGGCTAGCATAACGGGAGCCCCACTTTGGCCACCCAAGAGCCCTCTCACCCACACTGCTGGCCTTACCTTGGCTGGTTTGTTTGAGTGCCTGTGAGAGCAGGACTGAGGACCCTATGCCAGTCTGACTGTGTGCTCCTTCTCGCCCGCACACTGCTGTCCTTTCTCTGGACAGAAAGGCAGCGCCAATCTTCCCGGCTTGACTGTACACTACCGTTCAAAAGTTTAGGGTCACCTGCTGGAAACTAGGTTTATCTCATAATTGACAATGCTTTACACCGTATACATTTCTGTAAATACTTTAAAATGACAAAAAAACACATGTAACAATGAACAAAATGAACATCAAAGAAATGTTCAAGAAAATTATATTGAAAATTGAATCTTGGATTCCTCAAAATAGTCACCCTTTGGCGTGAGAATAGCCTCACAAACACGGGCCATTCGGTTAATAAGTTTTAGCAGGAAATCACCCGACATGTTTTCCCAGCTATCCTGCAGCAATTCCCAGAGAAACTGGTGGGTTGCTTTGCTTTGACTCTTCCTTTCCAGTTTGTCCCATACAAGTTATATGGGATTGAGGTCTGGACACTGGGGCAGGCCAGGTCTTTAGTTTGAGTTGTTGTTCACATTCCTCCTTCACCAGATAGTTCTTGCACAACTTCAAGGTGTGTTTCGGGTCGTTATCTTGCTGAAGAATGAAGGAGTGCCCGATTAGCCATAGTCCAGATGGAAGGTGACCCCAAACTTTTGAACAGTAGTGTATGTGTATGCATTCACTACTGTAAGTCGCTTTGGATAAAAGCGTCCGCTAAATGGCGTATATTATATATGGCGTATATATACAGCAGAACGGGAGGGGAGGGGGGGGTAGGGGGGGTACAGCAGAATGGGAGGCTTGGTGGTGTCGGGGGCAGCCTAGGACGCCAGTCTGTAACGGAAACGTGGAGGGGTGAAAGGGGTGTGCAGACTTTCCGGCTTGACTGTATGTGTATGCATTCACTACTGTAAGTCGCTTTGGATAAAAGCGTCCGCTAAACGACATATATATACAGCAGAATGGGAGGGGAGGGGAGGGGAGGGGGCATTTTGAGTCCACAACCCAACATCCAACTCCCAACGGAACGTGGTGTGGTGCGGTGTAGTGTGGGGGGCCCCCCGCAGCCTAGGACGCCAGCCCGAGCAGGAAGCCACCGATGAAGCCACTGGACAGCACCACGTTCCTCTTCACAAACTCTGTAGACTGCGAGAGAACAGGGAGACGTGAGATTAGATCAGAAGACTTTTACTGGCCATCACATCTGTGACAGGAAGTTGCATTTTTGGGGGCTAAAAAATGCAATTTCAATTTTTTTGAAATAGCATTTTTTTGTGATGTCACACACGTTTTGCCGCTTTTGGGAGTTGTAGTCAAAATGTTGGGTGGCAGCCATGTGGACTACAAATCGACCCACTTAACCTGTTGTTGTTGTTGTTGTTAAAAAAAACAACGATCAATTCGAAACCCGACTACATTTACCTTTTTTCTCAAATTTATTTCTGATTTTTCCCCCGTTTTTCTCCCAAATTGGTAGCCAATTGTACCTTCTATTTTTATTTTCAATTCCCCACCCCCACGAGTCCGTCGCCCGTCCTCCGGGAACGAGATTCGCATTCCTGTACCTATTTCCCCGCCTTCTTTCGAGACGGAGATCTTCCACGGACTCCATTAACCTTCTCCTCGACGGACTCGTGCCGGCTCTCCCTCCCCCTTCCCCCCGGAGGCGGACAGCCAAATGCCTACAATATGCACTTGAAGGTTATATTCAAGATATCACACTGACTCAGCAACAAAATGACGTAAAAAAATGACCTAAAATAAACTGTCGGACCTCTGTCCTATGCTGCGCTGTGAGTGGCCAGTCTGCGTTTCGGGGCGTGGTTTAGCGAAGGGTCAATTGGCAACCAAATTAGAAATATATATATATATATATTTTATGTTTTTTAAGAAAAAAAAAAAGAAAAAATAAGAAAAAACGCAACCGAATTTCTAAGAAAGCCGTCACCTCTTCGATGAAGGAATTGATTTCAGGTGCGGCTTTGTTGGCCTTCTTCTTTAGATGCTTCTTGGCCTTGTTCACATCCTTCTCAACCTTCTTCCAGTCCACCTGCACGTAACCACTGTGATTGGCTATCTGCAAAAACAAAAGTCACAAGAAGACCAATCGGGATCAGGACAACAATGGCAATTCAAAGTGCTTTACACAGAGCATAGAAAACACAGAACGAGGAGAATAGGTAACAAACAGGTGAATATACAATATAATAAAAATAAGATATAAAAAGTTATAAGAACAGATTAAAAAAACTAAATATATAGAGTAAAAAATACAAATAAATCATTAAAAGAGTAAATCGACCTCCCGCGTGGTCCAGTGGTTACAACGTCCGACGCTGGCCACGGAGACCGGGGTTCAATTCCCCGTCTTGCCAGAGTCGGCTCTGGCCGGGAGCGCCCCTGGCTGTCTGCCCCAGGGAGGGGGGAGGGAAGCCGACATGACGTTCGCTGCGCACAGGAGTGGCCCTGTAGTACCGGGTTGCGGTTGGACGCTTGGCGTGACGTCGGAAGAGGCGTTAGATCGCCGTGTCACTACCGGTCGCAGGACTACGGCAGCGAAGTCTCAATAACAGGGGGAGATTGACATAAAATAGCGGGTCTAATTGGATACCAAATTGGGAGAAAATGGGATAAAATCAGAAAGAAAAAAAAAAAAAAAAAAAAAAAAAAAAAAGAAAAGAGTAAATCAAGGTGCTAGTGTTTAGTCATAGATATTGCAGAACATGAAGGTTTTTTAGCCTAGTTTTGAATATATTTAGAGTTTGGGCTTGGTTGAGTTCTTCAGGAAGTTTATTCCAGATGCACGAGGCAGAATGACTAAAAGCTGCTTCACCGTGTTTTGTTTTCACTCTTGGAGTGTTTAATAGACTGGACCCAGCTGACCTTAGGGGTCTAGCTGAAATGTAAGGTGAGAGGAGGTCTGATATGTATTTTGGTCCAATACCATTTTAGCGATTTATAGACAATTAGGAGTACTTTGAATTCAATTCTCTGACAGACTGGTAACCAGTGTAGAGATCTGGGAATAGGTGTAATGTGTTCAAATTGTTTTGTTTTTGTTAAGACTCTAGCAGCAGCGTTTTGGACGAGCTGCAATTTGCGAACAACCCCTTTAGACAGGCCTGTCAGAAGACCATTACAATAATGGAGTGTTTAATAGACTGGACCCAGCTGACCTTAGGGGTCTACCTCGATGGTGGAATGACCTTCCTGTGGAAGTCAGAAAAGCTGAGACCCTGGCCACCTTCAAGCGACGACTGAAGACTCACCTCTTCAGGGTGCACCTCTCCCCGTAGTCCGGTTTTGTAACTTAGGGACGTAGCTGTCTAGTACTGCACTCATGTCTACTTGTTTATAGAGATGCACCGATTGCGATTTTCTTGGCCGATTCCGATTTCCAATTTTTGATTAGTCTGACTTGCCGATACCGATTTTGTCCGATTCCGATTTTTCTTTCCTAAAAACAATAATTGACAACTTACACAAACATTTTTGTAACTTTGCTTTAATAGAAAATTAAGATTGACAATTCTGAGGTAGGTCAGAAGCATGAGGTAGGTCTCACTAAAACACATTTCAAAATAAAAAAAGTGTTCCAGGTTACTGGACAGAGCTTTTCTTTTTTGTGCAAATTAAATTAAATGATGAATAAAAGAGAATCCAACAACAGTGGCATGTAGCCTTGAAGTAATAAATAAAAAGAAACAAGAGTAGTTTAAATGTACTGACATGGTGACAGACCATTAGTCCGGAAATATTTATTTAAAACACTAACGTTATATTCTGATGACAGATGACACAAGCCCTTTTCCATTAAATAATTATATGGCTTCAACTTGATGTGCATCAGAAAGTTATTGCGACAATGCTAATGGAACAGGTTAGTTCGAACCTATGATGCGCTAGACTAATTTGTTTGCTAGAGGTGGATTAGAGTAGATCCCAATTCTATATAGTGCAATGGAAAACACTTGTAGCGATATAAGGGCGGATGTTTCAGTTGCGGAGCTTGTCAAAGGCATTGAAACAAGCCGCTCTTCAGCAGAATTTCGTTATTTGCGTGAGTCAGGTAGCCTAACGACTACGACTTTAACTAGCTTCAAAGCCTAGATAAAAATGTTTCAAACTAGGAGTAATTGGAAAAGAGGCGATGCTTGCTGTTTCTGAGTTTGTTTGATAGTGGAAACGCACAGCTGTGGTTTAGCTAGAAATCGTTAGATGAATTTATCATTAGGTCTAATAAGTTAGATTTGTATGAGTGAATAGCACTGTTTCATAACGTCACTCATTAGCGAACATAATGATTTCAGTGCAATTCAGTGCTTCAGCAGGGCATTATTACGTCAAGTGTATGCACTACCACCATGTTCTATTAATGGAAAATTATTAATTATTAATTATTAATTAACCCCAGTACCTACGGTACTGTAGAAAAACGAGTTGGTCAACCTAAATGATTAGGTTGGTCGTTCCGAACGTTTTCGAGGTTGTTCCTCCGCGGCTTATTTTCGATTGACATGTATGACAAACTGAAAGCTTTAAGTGTTCAGCGCTGCGCTCATCTGATCTGTCTGCATTGGCTCACGGGTACGCGCACGTCACGTGAAAAGAGGGGGCGAGGAGCCAACCGGCGCACAGAATCGGCTATGTGGAGTGATCGGGATCAAGTCACCGATTGAGGCCGATCAGCTGAAAATCGGCCATTTCCGGTCAGAGGCCGATCGATCGGTGCATCTCTACTTGTTTATGTATTGTATTAGGTTTCTGCATTATTTCGCCGATATTTTCCGCACTGATTGTTTTATTGCTGCCTTTGAATCGTGGCTACAGATCTACCTACAGGGTCCTAGTTTACATTTTGACATTACAGGCACTTAGCAGACACTCTTATCCAGAGCGACATACACAGTTTCACATTTCTTTTACATACAATCCATTTATACAGCTGGATATTTGTACTGAAGCAATTCAGGTTAAGTACCTTTAGCTCAAGGGGTACAACGGCAGTGTCCCCCACCTGGGAATTGAACCTGCAACCTCTGAGTTACAAGCCCAGCTCCCCCTAACCATTATACCACACTGCTGATTTAAGTCTGTGGTGTAAAAAGTGTACTACTAGATATGTGTGTGTGTGGGTTAGGGGGTAGGGGTTAAGAGGGGTTAAGGGGTAGGGGGTAGGGGGTAGGGGGTAGGGGGTAGGGGTTAGACCATCTTACTTGTAATAAAAGGAATCCTCCGCCGACTGCTGTGGCTGCAATCTTCCCAACCCTTTGAAAAAGATATCCTGAACACCTTGGAGAGGAAACACACAGTGTTAGGTTAGAAGATTTCCTGAACACCTTGGAGAGGAAACACACAATGTTAGGTTAGAAGATTTCCTGAACACCTTGGAGAGGAAAGACACAGTGTTAGGTTAGAAGATTTCCTGAACACCTTGGAGAGGAAAGACACAGTGTTAGGTTAGAAGATTTCCTGAACACTTTCGAGAGGAAACACACAGTGTTAGGTTAGAAGATTTCCTGAACACCTTCGAGAGGAAAGACACAATGTTAAAATAAACAAATGCTATTTATGAGATTTATTTATTTTTAAAAAGTCAGATTCCACTTTACATTGGAGTCAATGGAATGGAATGTTCACAACTAGAGTGGGTGACGTCACAAGGGCCTCTGGCTTGACGAGGCAGCAGAATTTTATCCCAAATCTCCCAAACATTATCGTCTAACTCCCACACCTTACACTGTACAGGCCCACACTGTTACTTCCATTGAAATAGGACGCACGGTTTCTGAAACAATCGCCATTAAGGACAGAGAACGCTGTCTAAAACTCGCATTCGCTGCCATGTTAAGTCAAAAAAAAAAAAAAATTTAATTGGAGGCGATTTATATTTTATCACAGCTCCTTCATTTTAAATCATACCGACACCATTCAAACTTTAAACGGGAGAGGACTACCTCTATTAAGACGCCTTTTTTACAGAATGTTTATACATGCTGTACTTTGGAAACCAGAGCCGTTTATGTTTTGAAATGGCTTGATCACAGTTCCAGAAGAACCGTTGCTAGGCAACGGCTTAACTTAAAATGAAAAAATGTCAAACCGCTTCGTTCCGACATGTTTTACACAACTTTCTGGACCGATTTGAACGGGGAAAAGGGCCTAGTTATTGAGGCGGGGTATCAAAGCGCATACCTAGCGATGTTTTACACTGGTTAAACCGCTAGATTTGCCGCTAGGTTAAAAAATGTCACACTGATGCTATCGCGACCATTGAAACGACTGGATAGCCAGTTAGCATGATTCCGACTTGTTTTACACAACTTTCTGGACCGATTTGAACTGGGAAAAAGGCCTGGTTATTGAGGCGGGGTATCAAAGCGAATACCTAGCGAAGTTTTACACTGGTTAAACCGCTAGATTTGCCGCTAGGTTAAAAAATGTCACACTGATGCTATCGCGTTTCATAATAGCAAGATCATCCCACATCTTGTTGTTCTGTAACATCCAAAACAGACATCAGGGTAGACACTGGCCCTGTCTGTGCTGATATTCTACTCTCTCTCTCGCTGAATGCCAAAAGTATTTCGTATCTGTAAGCAATGACTTGTGCTTGCAACTTATAGTTTGTGTTTGAACACACTGAAATAAAACATTTTTTATGATGCCAATTGGATAGTTAGTTTAGATACTTTACCGAAAGCGGCAAAACAGTGCCAAAAGTCTGTGTGTAGAAAAAAAATCTTGTAAACTGAGCGTTGCATGTAGAGCGAGTGTTGCGCGTAAATACTGTTTTCCATTCGTACTATTTCTGTTCACAAATGGTAAAGTACAAACACGGACCACAAGTTACAACCTCAAGTCATTGGTTACAGGTACGAAATACTTTTGGCATTCATTTGAGCCCATAGTTATGTCTGTAATTGTAAATGTGTACAATACAAAAGGATATACAGTACTGTGCAAAAGTTTTAGGCAGGTGTGAAGAAATGCTGTAAAGTAAGAATGCTTTCAAAAATATAAATTAATTTGAGCCCATACTTTTGCGCTTCTCGGCGAGCCTGTGCCGGCTCACCCTAAATAATTAATTACCACGGCAATAACACTGTTAAACAAAAAAATAGTATCATACTTTTGCACATCTGTTTTTTTAAATTTTATTTAAAAAAAATGTAAGCTATGTCTGTGCTGTTGCCTTAACTGTTTCTGTTTTAGTTTTTTTTAACTATCTTGTTTTATCACAGTCTGCATTTTATGTCAGACCGTGATAGGGTGGCAGTGTAGTGTAATGGTTAGGGAGCTGGGCTTGTAACTCAGAGGTTGATGGTTCAATCCCCAGGTGGGGGGCACTGCCGTTGTACCCTTGAGCTAAAGGTGCTTAACCTGAATTGCTTCAGTAAAATATCCAGCTGTATAAATGGATTGCATGTAAAGAAATGTAAACTGTGTAAGTCGCTCTGGATAAGAGCGTCTGCTAAATGCCTAAAAAGTAAATGTCGAAACCCGCGTTTCTACCAGACCGGCCCTGGTCGTCAGCCCGATCGGAGGCGGCATTTGGCTGTCCGCCTCCGGGGGGAGGGGGGAGGGAGAGCCGGCACGAGTCCGTCGAGGAGAAGGTTAATGGAGTCCGTGGAAGATCTCCGTCTCGAAAGAAGGCGGGGAAATAGGTACAGGAATGCGAATCTCGTTCCCGGAGGATGGGCGACGGACTAGTGGGGGTGGGGAATTGAAAATAAAAATAGAAGGTACAATTGGCTACCAAATTGGGAGAAAAACGGGGGAAAAATATGAAATAAATTTGAGAAAAAAGGTAAATGTAGTCGGGTTTCGAATTGATCGTTTTTGTTTTTTACAACAACAACAACAACAACAACAGGTTAAGTGGTCTCTTTTTGTAGTCCACATGGCTGCCACCCAACATTTTGACTACAACTCCCAAAAGCGGCAAAACGTGTGTGACATCACAAAAAAATGCTATTTGAAAAAAAATTGAAATTGCATTTTTTTGCCCCAAAAATGCAACTTCCTGTCACAGATGTGATGGCCAGTAAAAGTCTTCTGATCTAATCTCACGTCTCCCTGTTCTCTCGCAGTCTACAGAGTTTGTGAAGAGGAACGTGGTGCTGTCCAGTGGCTTCATCGGTGGCTTCCTGCTCGGGCTGGCGTCCTAGGCTGCGGGGGGGCTGCCCCCACACTACACCGCACCACACCACGTTCCGTTGGGAGTTGTAGTCAAAATGTTGGGTGGCAGCCGTGTGGACTACAAATCGGCCCCCCCTCCCCTCCCCTCCCATTCTGCTGTATATATATGTCGTTTAGCGGACGCTTTTATCCAAAGCGACTTACAGTAGTGAATGCATACACATACAGTCAAGCCGGAAAGTCTGCACACCCCTTTCACCCTCTCCACGTTTCATTGCGTTACAGACTGGCGTCCTAGGCTGCCCCCGACACCACCAAGCCTTACCCCCAGAGATTCTTATAGCTGTGAAGCTACCCCCCCCTCCCGTTCTGCTGTATATATACGCCATATATAATATACGCCATTTAGCGGACGCTTTTATCCAAAGCGACTTACAGTAGTGAATGCATACACATACAGTCAAGCCGGAAAGTCTGCACACCCCTTTCACCCTCTCCACGTTTCATTGCGTTACAGACTGGCGTCCTAGGCTGCGGGGGCTGCCCCCGACACCACCAAGCCTTACCCCCAGAGATTCTTATAGCTGTGAAGCTACCCCCCCCCCCCCTCCCGTCTCTGCTGTATATATACGCCATATATAATATACGCCATTTAGCGGACGCTTTTATCCAAAGCGACTTACAGTAGTGAATGCATACACATACAGTCAAGCCGGAAAGTCTGCACACCCCTTTCACCCTCCCACGTTTCATTGCGTTACAGACTGGCGTCCTAGGCTGCGGGGGGGCTGCCCCCGACACCACCAAGCCTTACCCCCAGAGATTCTTATAGCTGTGAAGCTTACCCTCCCCCCCCTCCCCGTCCCGTTCTGCTGTACATATACGCCATATATAATATACGCCATTTAGCGGACGCTTTTATCCAAAGCGACTTACGGTAGTGAATGCATACACATACAGTCAAGCCGGGAAGATTGGCGCTGCCTTTCTGTCCAGAGAAAGGACAGCAGTGTGCGGGCGAGAAGGAGCACACAGTCAGACTGGCATAGGGTCCTCAGTCCTGCTCTCACAGGCACTCAAACAAACCAGCCAAGGTAAGGCCAGCAGTGTGGGTGAGAGGGCTCTTGGGTGGCCAAAGTGGGGCTCCCGTTATGCTAGCCTCGCTTATGGCCAGAACATACTGTACAATTTAGCAAAAAACTAAAAGACCGGGCCTAATAATACAGTCAAGCTGGAAAGTCTGCACACCCCTTTCACCCTCTCCACGTTTCATTGCGTTACAGACTTATTCTACAATAGATTAAGTTCATTTTTTTGTCTAAAAAAATTTCTACACAAAATGGCCCATAATGAAAATAGCCCATAATAAAGTGAAAACAGGTTTTTTAAGTCATTTGTGCTCATTTATTAAAAATCAAAATGTAAAATATCATATGTACACAAGTGTGCACACCCTTTGATATGACACCCAAAAGTGAGCTGAGGTGCATTTTGTTTCCGTTGATACTGCTTGAGATGTTTCTACAACTTGATTCTAGTCCACCTGTGGTAAATTCAATTGATTGGACATGATTTGGAAAAGGCACACACCTGTCTATATAAGGCCCCACAGTTGACAGTGCATGTCAGAGTAAAAACCAAGCCATGAAGTCCTAGGAACTCTCCATAGACCTCCGAGACAGAATTGTGTTGAGGCATAGATCTGGGGAAGGGTATAAAAACATTGCTAAAGCATTGAAAGCACCCAGGAGAACAGTGGGCTCCATCATTGTGAAATGGAAGAAGTTTGGAACCACCACAACTCTTCTTAGAGCTGGCCGTATGGCCAAACTCCGTAACTCTTCTTAGAGCTGGCCGTCTGGCCAAACTCAGTAACCGGGCAAGAAGGGCCTTGGTCAGGGAGGTGACCAAGAACCCAATGGCCACTCTAAGAGAGCTTCAGAGTTCCTCTGCAGCGATGGGAGAACCTGGCAGAAGGACAACCATCAATATACGCCATTTAGCAGATGCTTTTATCCAAAGCGACTTACAGTAGTGAATGCCTACATTTTCCAGTATATGTGGCCCCAGGGGGGATTGAGCCCACAACCTAAGCGTTGCTAACGCCGTGCTCTACCAACTGAGACACACAGAACCACTCTAGCATCCCCCCCCCCCCGGTTCTGCTGTGGGAGGAAACGGTGGCAGTTTGCTGAAATTAGTGCGTAGTGTAACGCAGCAGTAGACACACACACCCCATCTGTAACAAATTATTTATTCTGAATATCGAGGAAACATTTTAACATTTTACATTTACATTTTAGACATTTAGCAGACGCTCTCATCCAGAGCGACATACACAGTTTCACATTTATTTACATACAATCCATTTATGCTTTCTGTTACTGTGATGGGAAACGGGAAAAAAATAAAAAAAAATACAAGGCTGTTTTGTTTGGTGGTTGATTTCAGGCAGTTAGGATGAATTTATTTTTATTATTATTTAAAAAAAATAAAAGCTGTGCAATATTCCTTTGGTGTTCAGTGTAATGTATTCATTTCTGCACAAATACCAAATAACCTTTTTTTTTTTCTTTCTTTTTTTCCCTTTTAAGACTATGGTTTTTAGGTGCAATGGTCCTGTACAGCTTAAATAAACTCTACTTTGACAGAACAATATTATGTGTGCTCCATGCGAGTGATTTGGTGCTTTTACATGACATTTACATTACAGGCATTTAGCAGACGCTCTTATCCAGAGCGACTTACAAGATTACATTACATTACAGGCATTTAGCAGACGCTCTTATCCAGAGCGACTCACAAGATTACATTACATTACAGGCATTTAGCAGACGCTCTTATCCAGAGCGACTTACAAGATTACATTTTAGACATTTAGCAGACGCTCTTATCCAGAGCGACTTACAAGATTACATTACAGGCATTTAGCAGACGCTCTTATCCAGAGCGACTTACAAGATTACATTTCAGGCATTTAGCAGACGCTCTTATCCAGAGCGATTTACAAGATTACATTACATTACAGGCATTTAGCAGACGCTCTTATCCAGAGCGACTTACAAGATTACATTTTAGGCATTTAGCAGACGCTCTTATCCAGAGCGACTTACAAGATTACATTACAGGCATTTAGCAGACGCTCTTATCCAGAGCGACTTACAAGATTACATTACAGGCATTTAGCAGACGCTCTTATCCAGAGCGACTTACAAGATTACATTACAGGCATTTAGCAGACGCTCTTATCCAGAGCGACTTACAAGATTACATTACAGGCATTTAGCAGACGCTCTTATCCAGAGCGACTTACAAGATTACATTTTAGGCATTTAGCAGACCCTCTTATCCAGAGCGACTTAAAAGATTACATTACAGGCATTTAGCAGACGCTCTTATCCAGAGCGACTTACAAGATTACATTACAGGCATTTAGCAGACGCTCTTATCCAGAGCGCCTTACAAGATTACATTACAGGCATTTAGCAGAGCGCTCAAGATTATCCAGAGACGACTTATCAAGATTACATTACATTACAGGCATTTAGCAGACGCTCTTATCCAGAGCGACTTACAAGATTACATTACAGGCATTTAGCAGACGCTCTTATCCAGAGCGATTTACAAGATTACATTACAGGCATTTAGCAGACGCTCTTATCCAGAGCGACTTACAAGATTACATTTCAGGCATTTAGCAGACGCTCTTATCCAGAGCGATTTACAAGATTACATTACAGGCATTTAGCAGACGCTCTTATCCAGAGCGACTTACAAGATTACATTTTAGGCATTTAGCAGACACTCTTATCCAGAGCGACTTACAAGATTACATTTTAGGCATTTAGCAGACACTCTTATCCAGAGCGATTTACAAGATTACATTACAGGCATTTAGCAGACGCTCTTATCCAGAGCGACTTACAAGATTACATTACAGGCATTTAGCAGACGCTCTTATCCAGAGCGCCTTACAAGATTACATTTTAGGCATTTAGCAGACGCTCTTATCCAGAGCGACTTACAAGATTACATTTTAGGCATTTAGCAGACGCTCTTATCCAGAGCGACTTAAAAGATTACATTACAGGCATTTAGCAGACCCTCTTATCCAGAGCGACTTAAAAGATTACATTACAGGCATTTAGCAGACACTCTTATCCAGAGCGACTTACAAGATTACATTTTAGGCATTTAGCAGACCCTCTTATCCAGAGTGACTTACAAGATTACATTACAGGCATTTAGCAGACATTTATCCATTTACATTTACATTTTAAGCATTTAGCAGACGCTCTTATCCAGAGCGACTTACAAGATGTGCATCAATACATGGTAGGAATAATCATAGTTAGCGCGCGAGATCAGTGCAGGAATCTGCGTACCATACCTGTAACACCGGGAAGGAAAAGGTTAGTGATTATTATTATTTTTTTTTTTAAAGAGTATAGTGTTGAGCAAGTAAGCAGAGGTGAAGACAATTTAGCTAGATGGACAGAGATCAGGGGTAGTGGAGTCTGAAGAGGTGGGTTTTGAGTCTCTTGCGGAAGATTGGAAGTGATTCCGCAGTCCTGACCGATTGCGGAAGGTCGTTCCACCAACGAGGGACCAGGACAGAGAAGAGGCGAGACCGCGAGGAGCGGCTGCCAGGTGCCCGGAGGGATGGGGCAGTCAGTCTGCCAGCAGAGGCGGAGCGGAGGGGTCTGGACGGGGTGTAGGGCGTGATGAGTGACTGGAGGTATGGGGGAGCAGTACCTCTGGCCGCTTGGAAAGCAAGCACCAGTGATTTGAATCTGATGCGTGCTGCGATGGGGAGCCAGTGCAGAGAGGAGAGTAGAGGGGTGACGTGGGTGAACTTCGGCTGGTTGAACACCAGGCGAGCAGCGGCGTTCTGGACTAGTTGCAGTGGCTTGATGGCACAGGCCGGAAGGCCTGGCAGCAAGGAATTGCAGTAGTCCAGACGTGAGATCACCAGGGCCTGGACCAGGAGTTGATTGGCCTCTTGGGTGAGGAACGGTCGGATCCTCCGGATGTTATGGAGGGAGAAACGGCAGGTCCGGGTGATCGCTGCAATATGGCTCGAGAAGCACAGCTGGTTGTCCAGGGTTACCCCAAGACTCCTGGCAGACTGGGACGGAGACACTATGGAGCCTTCCATGGTGATTGACGCATCAATCATCGGGGAGCCCTTCGCTGGGAGGAAGAGCAGCTCTGTCTTCCCCAGGTTCAGCTTCAGGTGGTGGGTGGACATCCATGCGGAGATGTCAGCCAGGCATGCAGAGATCCGTGCCGGGACCTGGGTATCAGATGGAGGGAAGGAGAGAAAGAGTTGAGTGTCATCAGCATAACAGTGATAGGAAAAACCATGAGCAGAAATAACAGAGCCAAGTGACTTGGTGTACAGAGAAAATAGGACAGGGCCTAGCACCGAGCCCTGCGGGACACCGGTAGAGAGGGTGCGGGAGAGGAGAGGGGATCCTCTCCAGGCCACCTGGTAGGACCGGACAGCCAGGTAGGACTCAAACCATGTCAACGCAGATCCAGAGATTCCCATCTCGACGAGAGATGAGAGCAGGATCCGGTGGTCTACGGTGTCGAATGCCGCCGACAGGTCGAGGAGGAGGAGGACGGAGCTAAGGGATCGGGACTTAGCAACGTGAAGAGCCTCAGTGACTGCAAGGAGAGCAGTCTCTGTGGAGTGGCCTGCTCTGAACCCAGATTGGTTGGGATCAAGCAGGTCGTTCTGTAAGAGATGAGCAGACAGTTGATTATAGACAGCCCGCTCTAACGTTTTGGAAAGGAATGGGAGGAGAGAGACAGGTCGGTAATTAGAGATGACAGCAGGATTCAGAGAGGGTTTTTTGAGGAGGGGGACAACCTGAGCGCATTTGAGGGAGGAGGGGACAGAGCCAGAGGAAAGAGAGGAGTTAATGACATTGGAGAAAGGGGGAGGATGTCCATAGCAATGGACTGGAAGAGGGGGGAAGGAATGGGATCAAGAGGGCAGGTGGTGAGACGGTGGGAGAGAACAAGTTGAAGGATGTCCGAGTCAGGGAGGGGTGAGAAGGAGAACAGAGGGGTGGGAGGTAGAGGTAGCGGGATGAGAGAGGGAGAGTTTGGGGGGAAGGAGTTGCGAATGACATCAACCTTCTCGTGAAAGAAGGATGAGAGGTCATCGGCGGTTAGAGAGGAGGGGGGTGGGGGAGGAGGAGGGGTGAGGAGAGAGGAGAACGTAGCATAGAGTTTACGTGGGTTGGAAAGAGAAGATTGAATCTTAGAAAGGAAAAATGCAGACTTAGCAGAGGAGAGGTTAGTGGAGAAGGAAGCCAGGAGTGTGTGGAAATCAGACAGAGCTACATGGGATTTGGATTTTCTCCATTTCCTTTCTGCTGCACGCAGCTTCAGTCGGTTAGCCCGAATGGAATCGGTTAGCTAGGGGGCGGGGGGGGCGGAAACGAGCAGGTTTAGTGGATAGAGGACAGAGTAAGTCAAAGGAGGAGGAGAGAGAGGAAAGTAGGGTGGACAATGCTACCTCAGAAGGTAGCTGAGAGAAGGCATCAGTAGGGGGAAGGGAAGATAGGACAGTAGCTGACAGGGCAGCGGGGGAGAGAGAGCGGAGGTTGCGATGGACAGGGACAGTAGGAACAGGTGAAGATGGTTTAGGCACAGAGGGGAGGGGGAGGGAGAAAGACAGAAAGCAATGGTCAGACACATGTAGAGGCGATACCGTAATGTTGGGTGAGGCGCAGTTCTGAAATGAAATGTATATACGGTACACAAATTGTACGTTAAAATACACACACACATATACACACACACACACACACAATCCGGGGTGCGTGGAGGTATGGTTGCAATAACATAGGAACCGGAAACAGCTTAAAAAGAAAAGGTATCGATTTATTCAATTATGAGGGGCGGGGGAATGGGACTAAGGCAACTGAAAGTCTTCCTCGGTCGATGGTATCCGGTTTGTCATCAAGACATTGCAGGGGGGAAAAACATCAGTCTTAATTCCCACTCGATGCTCCTTTCCTGCTGTTGCGTTTCTGTAAATTCCTATCACGGACGTGGCTGGAAACCCACTGCCTCAGCTCCAATGAGAGGGGGGAGGGTGCATTTCTTTGCCTCCAAAACATGGGGATTCCTTCCATACCTGTAAGAAGAGACAGAGATTGAGTGAGACACACAGTCTACAAAGTGCAGTGTGGAAACTCAAAGCCCTGTGACAAGCTCTGTGTGGCCCAGTAGGTAGAGCGTGGTTCTGTGAGGCTCAGTAGGTAGAGCGTGGTTCTGTGTGGCTCAGTAGTTAGAGCGTGGTTCTGTGTTCTTGAATAAGAGCGTATGGTTATCTCTGTGTTCTTGAATAAAACTATGTTGTGTTCTCTGGTATACCCAGAGGGTGTAGAGAGCTACTAAATTGGGAGAAAAATGGGGGAAAAAATCATAAACAATAAAAAATAAAAATAAACTATAAAGGAATATTTCCTCGCAATAAAACCCCATGAATGTTAAATGCAGTATGCTTGGCCTCAGAGGGGATTCTGAGCTGAAGGTCGTCTGTGCAGAGGGTCGTTGTGCCAGGTATAATGGATGGAAAGACGGCCAATTGAATTTTCCAGCGGTTGCCAGACGTGTTTGTGACACGAGGGTTATGAATGAATGAATGAATATAAGCGCTTTTTTCCATGGAACCCAGAGCACTTTACAGTGATAGGGGGGGTAACTCACCTCAACCAGCACCCAATGTGCAGCACCCACCTGGGTGAACAAACTCACCTCAATCAGCACCAATGTGCAGCACCCACCTGGGTGAACAAACTCACCTCAACCAGCACCAATGTGCAGCACCCACCTGGG
The DNA here is from genome assembly GCA_029706075.1 of Aldrovandia affinis. NCBI lineage: Eukaryota > Metazoa > Chordata > Actinopteri > Notacanthiformes > Halosauridae > Aldrovandia > Aldrovandia affinis. The sequence goes on along the minus strand of JAINUG010001112.1, from coordinate 5,345 downwards.
TGAACAAACTCACCTCAACCAGCACCAATGTGCAGAACCCACCTGGGTGAACATGACGGCAGCCATAGTGCGCCAGTACAAACTCACCACACATCAGATACACAGTGGAGAGGCCAGGAATCAATTCCATGTATATATACAGTACTGTGCAAAAGTCTTAGGCCATTTACCTGAGCAGTGTAAGTGTTTATTTGGTCGAAAAAACACAATATAACATTGATGAAAAGTAACAAAAACTAAATTGTGTTTTTAAAACAAGGCCTCCTTAGAATGTATAACTGAAGCAATTTGCTTTGGTAGACTGTTGTGTAATTTTTGTTAAATAGTCCTGTGGTAAATTCTTCCAAGCTTCTTACAGGATTTGCCACAAGTCTTCTTTTGACTTTTGGCTTTTTATGACCACAGAGAGTTGTGCCTCACCCTCATCAATGAAAACAAAGCACACAGGCAACCAAAACAAACCAAAACAAAGCAACAAGCAACTAAAAACAAACAAACAAACAAACAAAAATAAATAAAAAAATAAATTATGCTATAAATGCATAATGGTGAAGACGGGTTTAGAACCGCGTCCCTGACAGGCAACGCACACTCGTATCAGACCAGCCAAGACATGGTGCGTTAGACCGCAAATATGTATTTAAGGTTTGAATTGTACAACTCGGCGGCATGGTGCTGCAGTGGATAGCGCTGTCGCCTCACAGCAAGAAGGTCTCGGGTTCGAATCCAGGCCGGGGGCCTTTCTGTGCGGAGTTTGCATGTTCTCCCCGTGTCCGCGTGGGTTTCCTCCGGTTTCTTCCCACAGTCCAAAGACATGCACGTTAGGCTAATTGGAGAGTCTAAATTGCCCGTAGGTATGAGTGTGTGAGTGAATGGTGTGTGTGCCCTGTGATGGATTGGCGACCTGTCCAGGGTGTATTCCTGCCTCTCGCCCGGAACGCATGCTGGGATAGGCTCCAGCCCCCCGCGACCCCTGACCAGGAATAAGCGGCTTAGATAATGGATGGATGGATGGATGGAATTTTACAACTCTTGTTCAGCTGAGAGAGGTTTGCATGTTGGGACAGTGTTTTTGAGAAACGAGTCAAAGCAAAAGCAAAGCCAAAGTATAAAAATATAATAAACTGTAAAACAAGGTTCCGCTACTTTGAAAGGGCTGGATTACGTTTAATGTTACATTTAATGCGGCAATATTAGCATAATGGTTAAGGAACTAGGCTTGTAATTGCAGGTTTGATCCCAGGTGGGGCACTGCCATTGTACCTTTAAGAAAGGTACTTAACCTGGATTGCTTCAGTAAAATATCCAGCTGTGTAAATGGATTGTAAAGAAATGTGAAACTGTGTAAGTCACTCTGGATAAGAGCGTCTGCTAAATGCCTAAAATGTAAATGTAATGTAATGCATATAAACACTGTGCACAATAAATTACACTGGTCGTAATTTCACAGACAGGACAGAGAGCCTTGTTTTTAATGAAGCTGTACGGGAAGGGAAAACCTGCAGTTTGTGCAAAAAGGGCCTGATTTGAGGAGCTCCCTTGTGAAGGTATGTCTGATCCTCCCTGCTGTGTGGAAACTGGGTCAGTCTGGAAGTTACCTGAGTGGGCAACACTGCCCCCTACTGGTTATATATATATATATATATATATATACAGGTACTCCTCACTTAACGAGCTACCTGTTTAACGACCGCGTGGACTTATGACCAGCTGTCTACGACCAGTCGGTATTGTACGCTGTACGAGAACTTTGGTCGTGGAAACGGCAGCGCGGCGTCTCAGCGTCAAGCATCTCATCTCGCATCACCCTTTCTCAGTCTCAGTCTCGTTCCTGCAGTCGGTCAGTATTCACTACACTAGCGTTCGCAATCTCCAAAACTACATATTTCGTTTATAAATTTGTATTTTATTGTGCACCCCATAGTACAAGATGTTGGCCAAAAGGAAGAGCATGACTTCAACATATATACTAAAAATGTTATAAATGGTGCAAAGGTGACATTAAAACAATATCTAAAGACGGTTGACACAAACCCACTAACAGTTCAGTATGCTTGAAATATCGGTAAGGGGCGGCTCCTCGCTTATCGACCAATTCACTTAACGACCTAGTCGTAGGAACGTAACTCGGTCGTTAAGTGAGGAGTACCTGTATAATATGAATGAGTTACATGACCTCGTACGACGCTACAGAAGGCGACTGCTTGCTGTTATAACGGCCAAGGGAGGAACCACAAATAACAGGTGCTGTTAACAGGGGTGGGAATATTTGTGATTCTAGATTTTTCTGGGGGGAAAAAATGATAATTTGTGAACTGTTCGATTGTGGTTCGTGCCAATGCATAATTATTATTAAATAATATAATTTTCTGATTTTTTTTAGCGTAAAATATACCTCATTACTTATATAGTTTATTTTATGCGATCTCTTTTGTTCATCTTTACCAAGGGTGTGAATAAAAATGGAGCCTACTGTATATATATTTTTGTGTATATATACCCCTATTGACTTCAACACATACTTACCATTCCATGATATATATATATTTTTGAAGAATTTCTTTCTGATTTTCTTTCTTTTCCCCCAATTTAGTAACCAATTACACCCTCTATTTTTAATGTCAATCCCTCCCTCGTATTGTGAGTTCGCTGCCGTAGCCCTGAGACCGGCAGTGACAAAGACGAAGTATCGTCTCCTCCGAGATGGCACTCACCAAGCCGTCGACTGTAACTCCGGTACTCCAGAGCCACTCCTATACGCAGCGAGCTCATATCGGCTTCCTTCCCCCCTCCCTGGGGCGGACAGCCAATTGCCGCCCCCTTGTGGCACTTCTGGTCAGAGCCGACTCTGGCGCGACCTGGTGGAATGGAATCCCGGTCGCAGTGGGCAGCGTCAAAACTTTCTAACCTTAAGTATAATTACATCTTAATTTTATTCAATCTCCCTCTTGTGGTGAAGAGGTGTCAGAACACCCCACTAGGCTGATAATACGGGCAGTTCCCACTCAGCAGGTTACATCAGTGAAACAGGCGTCTAAACCCATGTAAACCCAATCTGACTTCCCCAAACAATATTATAATAACATGAAGCCTTTGATAATAATGATAAGAAACCACAGTATATTTAATCGACTATAAACACTATATAATAAACTGTACGCAATATAGCATAAACTCAAAGACACACAGAGCTTAATCCTGAATCCGTACAATCTTTTTTTCCATCCCAACCATATGTCCTGTACATTTACTCATATTGGTTTATTGCAATTAGGCTGTGCTGCACATTCCTAATGTGGCTGAAACGTCCTTGAACCCTTTGAATTGCCATTTCTGTATGAAATGTGCTTTATAAATAAACTTGCCTTGCCTTGCCTTTGATCAAGAAAGGGGCATTTGTGCAACATCCTGCTGCAGGGTACAACTGGACTCATCTGTGCCAACATAACAGATAAACATTTGTTATGTTGGCGAATTTACAAATTGTGCTAAGCTTATTACTGCATTTTTTAAATTATGAGTTATAAATAATGTATTGGTAAAGTTTCATAATAATATATACAGTACTAATTGTATAATGCAGATTAAATTTGTGCATTAAAAAGTTCTAATTTAAATGTAAAAAACAGAGTCTACTAACACCAATGTGTATAGAAAATAGAAGCACAAACTTTGTTTCCACAAAGTTTACAGTGTGGATCATTTTGTAAAGCAGAGTAACGCTGAGTCCTTCAGGAGATTGCGTCTCAGATATACTTCCCTCAGGTGTGAGTAGTTTGTCATTCTCTACATATGGTATGGTTATTTAAACAAAATAATATTTATACAGGTTTTTAAAAACCAAAAAATGACTTGTAATGAATCTTAATTTGTATTAACCCACACCATATATCATAAAAACATTTGAACTTTTCCCCATGGGAGAGGACACCGAGGGCCAGATTCACTAAAGCAGTGGTTCTGAAAGTGGGGGTCACGAGATCCGTTTGTGGGGTCGCAAGATGATGTCAAAAATGTGACAATAAATAGTGACAATAAAATGCTAGATATTTTTTTACCATAATTGCATTTATGCATAACATAAATAAAGAATAGGACTACAATTCCTGTGTTAGCCTACCATTTTTCTTTTAACAATCAGATTTGTAGCCTGCAATATTTTGGTTCTCAAACTTTTCAGCCCGTGACTCCCAGTAGAGACGTGACCCCCACGCTCCCCCCTCCCCCGAGGTGCTTACGACAATTTGGATCGAGTGCTCTGCTTGCAAGAAATTAACGTGATGTGCTACTTGTAAGACTCTTGCCTTCAGTCCTTTCTTTTTACCCAATATTGCCATTTGGTGTCCAGCTTTGTGAAAATGTCATTGCTTGTACAAGTTTTCTCCAGCGCAGTGCAAATGCATGTCCTCACTGTTTCGTCATTTTATTTTATTTTTCGAAGTCTACTGGTTTATCAGCATGAGAGAGGCTTTTTGCCAGTATCCTCGTCTGACCTGTCGTAAATGTATTTACAACATGTCAGTTACTGTACATCTACAGCGCAACACTAAATGTACTAGCCTACCAACTGCTTTGTGTGTGCATGTTCATTTTAAACAAATTGCAGCATAATGTTGGCAATTTGAATTTCCATGCATATCAACTGGGGTGTGGGGGAAAACAATTCTTAAATCCAACACAAGAGGGTGCCACCATAACCTGATATCGGGTAGGTTAACCTTCAGATGCCTATGTTTCGTTAACTTTCAGATGCCTAAGTTTCGTTTCCTTAGCTTTCACGTGGCTATGTTACTTGTAGGCAACGTTAGCTCTCACAGAGTCAGATAACAGAATGAAGCGAGCAAAACGGAGTTCGGTTTGGGACCATTTAGTTAAAAACGACGATGAAGTGCGCTGCAAAATGTGCGATGCTGTCTTAAAATGTAGCAGCAGCACTACTACAATGCAGTACCACATACGCAGTAAACATCCACAAGCCATGTCCGATGATGGAGGACAACCGTCTATCTCCTCCATGTTTGCCGGGAGACAATGCAATGCATGACAGTCTGAGGAGATCACACAACGAGTGTGTTCCATGATAGAAAAATACATGGTGCCCATTACTGTGGTCGACGGTCAAGGATTTCAAGGGCTACTGGGCTACCTCAAACCCAGTTATAAAATTCCATCTAGAGGCACCATCACCAGTCGGATTGAAGCGCATTTTCAGGAGAAAACAGGAGAACTGAAAATGCAGCTAGCCACTGCTAAGAGCGTGGCTCGGACAACCGACAGCTGGACAGCGCTCACAACTGAGAACTACGATTACGTGCCATTATATTGATGCGGACAGGCAGGTTAAA
>JAINUG010001111.1:0-31595 GCA_029706075.1 Aldrovandia affinis | reverse complement strand
CTATGGCACCAGCCAGCGTACGCTAACGTGGCTACGGTCTGGATATACAGCTCCGGGTTGCAACGTTGGTAAAGTTAAACTAAATGTTAGCTTTGTTATTATCCAGCCAGCTTGCTAACGTTAAGATGTTACTATCATTACTATTTCAGCACTTTGTCAATGGGAAGCCCAGTCCCTAGAGTACCCAAATCCAGCTTCTGCTGTTCCTGATGGTAAGAGGAAATGCAGTCGATGTCGACCACCTCCAACTAAAGGTAAGTTATATAAGACAAATTACAACTAAGTTATAGAAAGACTTAATAGCTACTACATAAATATAGTCATCTGTATGTATTGTATGTTTTAATATAGGAAGAAATGGACAATGGATACATGAAATGGTAATACATGAATGGATCAGTTTGTGATTCAGTGTGTAACAAGCGCAAGCTTAAATAACTAACAATAACAAAAACATGTCATATGTGAATTCACAAAACTCATTTTATGTCTTAGACTAGACAATGAATTTCATTAATGAGATGTCTAACACAACATCAAATAATTGAATTGATAACACATCACATATCATATTTACAGAGTCAGGTGTGCTCTACAAGGCGTTTAAACAGACATCACAGGAGAGATGGCAACAGAATCATTAGTGGAGGATACCACTACAGAGGAGAGCACTCGGTTACTGAAATGGGTATGTGTCTTGTTCATTGTGACAGTGATCTCTCTAACTGCACAGGGCTGGTAGGAAATACCCAAAAAAGAACCAGTCTAGTTTAGTTTTAATTTCTGCATCAAAGTGAATGCGCTCCAGGTGATAGTCATTGTCACACTTCACAAAAAAAAGTCACACCATAGCATCCCAGTTATCCCCATCTGTCAGTAATTTGGTAGTAGTACTCATGATTATGTTTGAGGCTGTAGGTGTCACCACTGTGCTTCTGGAGGTATTGACAACCTGTGTAGCTGTATTGCTCTGGGCACTTTATTTCTAGAAGTCCATAGCTTTTGTCATCACCGCTCTGAAGGACTTTCCTGTCAGGAGATGTACCTAAATGGGGGGTGTTGGGATTGACGACAAAGCCACACATGTGAACTTGGTTTCCAGTGACTTCTGTGTATTGGGCTGCAGCCACTGGCTCAAGCTCCAGGCCTCTCTTCATTGCTTTGGTTTGCACTGTCTTCTTCTTCCTCTGCATGCTGGTGGCAAGCTGCTCGAAGTCTGCTTTCCTGGAGTATACTCTCTTGAAAGAGGATGAAGTAAGAGGGAGGAGAGCGGGCACGATGCCAGATGTTGTTGCTGCTCTGCTGTCTGGTTTCTTTCTCTAGTGCCTCTGCTTCAGACTTTGAGACCATCATGTCATTGTAGCATTCCATCTGGTCCTTTGTTAGGACTGTAGAAAGTGCTTGGCTGCGGTGGCAAAGGGAATACTGGGAAATCATCAGTAGGGTTTGATAGGAGGACATTTGGCCAATTATTTTCCAATAGTGGGAGCTACACACACAAAGAAAAGAAAAGTAAATTATTTACATTGTGTTTCTATCCTGTGTTTATAAAATACTAGTTTTAATAATTTCATTCTTATGTTTCAGAGTGCACAGAGGATCAACCCAGATGACAGAAACACAAGAGGAAGTGGAGAGATTGAAGACTCTACTTGCTCAAAAAGAAAAAATGACTTGCTGCAGGAGAAAATACAAGCTTGTCAGGCTCTAACCCACTCACACCAGAGTCTATAAATAACAGCAGTGTCTCCAACTACTTCAAATACTGCACTGGGTTCACTTACAATGAATTTAACAAACTGTGCACATTTTCAGACTACCAGATAATGAAACAGCCCCACAAACACACATCCCTTGACATACGAGAAAGTGCACTGGCAGATCCACCAGATGCCTTTACGTCAACAATTTCTACTTACTTATGAGACTAAGACAAAACTTTGACCTGAAAGAGCTAGCTTTCAAATTTCAGATTGATGTGCAAAGTGTTAGCACTTTATTAAATTCATGGATTGACTTCATGTATGGCAGGCTAGGTAGTGTGTCTGTTTGGCCACACAGGGACAGCATCACAGAAAACATGCCCGGCAACTACAAAGCAGAGTTCCCAACAACTTTTGCAATTCTAGATTGCACAGAGATAAAGACGGAGAAACCAAGCTCACTGTTACTACAAAGTCAGACTTATTCCAACTACAAGTCTACCAACACACTTGTGGTTCTCTGTGGCTCAGTTGGTAGAGCACAGCATTGGCAATGCTTGGGTTGTGGGTTCAATCCCCACTGGGGCCACATATACTGAAAATGTATGCATTCACTACTGTAAGTCGCTTTGGATAAAAGCGTCTGCTAAATGGCATATATTATTATTATTAAGTCTCTGATAGCCTGTGATCCTCGTGGCTCCATTATGTTTGCATCTACACTTTACACAGGATCAATTTCTGACCAAGAGATATTTAAACAATGCAAAATCAAAGATTTACTGAAAGGTCTGCTTCAGTGTGGCTACCTTAAGAGAGGTGATGGGCTCATGGTGGATAAGGGGTTTCTCATTGAGAAAGATGTGGAGGAGCTTGGCCTTAAACTGAACATTCCTCCCTTTGCAAAGTCAAATATTCAAATGCCAGTCCCAGATGTTGAGATGACAAAGAAAATAGCCAAACACCGGGTGCATGTAGAAAGAGCAATAGCCAAAGTCAAGAAATTTAAAATAGTATCTGGTAGGATCCCTAATGCCAGGTTAGGAAATATAAACCAGATATGGTTTGTGGTGTGTATGTTGTCTAATTTCCAGCCACACATCATTAAGGCATAGGCTGAGGAAACCACATAGTGACAAATAAGTCAGTGTTTTTGTCACAGCGGCAGTGTTAGCATAATGGTTACGGAGCTGGGCTTGTAACGCAAAGGTTGCAGGTTCAATCCCAGGTGGGGGCACATATACTGAAAATGTATGCATTCACTACTGTAAGTCGCTTTGGATAAAAGCGTCTGCTAAATGGCGTATATAAACACATGTGGCCATGATTTCTCTCTGTCTCTCACACAAGTTACTATAATTCATTTTGTTATCCCATTTTTAACTTTTCAAATGACTAATAGCATTTTATCATAATGTTTTAGCCTAATCCATTGTTTACTTTTCAATGTTAAACCACTGAAATCTTGTATTATATTGTGAATGATTTTCTATTGTAATAAGCTGCGGCTGCACACAAATGATAATAAATGAATCTTAATCTCAAGTTTTTCTCAACTGCTTTACCTGGTAGCTCAAGCCACTTCCAAGAGGGTACTTCTCCTCTCTTACTAATACATCTATTGGGGGCTTGTTTGCTATGTAGCTCATAGGTGTCCCTGTCAATCCTCTCAATAACTCCAAATCCTCATCTGTAACTTCAGACAAGGCCCTGCAAGATACAACAATCTTATATGTCTACTTGTGTCATCAAATCCAGAATACAAACGTCACAGTAAGTTACATGGTTTATCATATTTTGGTAGAAGAAGCAAGCATTTGGGTGTTAAAAATGATGACAGGTGGTCACTAATGAAAACACAACTGTGTAACATGTACATTTTTTACATTTTACATTTTAAGCATTTAGCAGACGCTCTTATCCAGAGCGACTTACAAGATGTGCATTAATACAAGGTAAGAGGGGGACGGGCTTCTGGAAATGCACCGGCAGGAATACGGTTAGTCTGATAATATTTCTAGACTATGTTTATTTCTAAAGCCCAAATGAAAACCAGCTCACCTGTCATTGCTGTAGTGACAGAAGGTTGGTCTCCTTTTTCGGTTCGTCTTGGCCTTTGCCACCACAACAGCTGTTACGGGCTGTGGTATTATTTTTACACCCCTTGGCTTATGCCACTGTTGTGGCAAGCTTGTGGAGGAATGGGCTGGCACACTGCTGATATTTCTGGCTTTACAGAGGTCCAGGGTATGGATAAGTCCAATGATATGGGCGCAGAAACCTGTGGAGCTAACCAGAGTAATGTCGTTACAGCACACTATAGGCTACTAATGTTACGTTAGTTAGCTAATGCTAGCTAACTTACTACTGAATGTAACGTTATATAGGCCTACTGCTTTTGCTTTTTAATGATTGTAATAGTGAATAAAGTGAATAAAGACCTACCCAGCTTTACAGGAACAGTGTTGCTCCTTAACGTTGTTGTCCTCGGTCTGAATCGCCAGGCGATGCGGTGGTTCGCTTTTACTTTGCGATCTGTAGGCTACACCTTCTATCCTAATTTTTTTGGTGTAATTTTTTGGATGAGTAATGGTGATATCCTGGATATACCCTTCGAACGCATACTGTAGGCCCTTCTGTCTGGTTCTATCGCTAATCTCTTTGTCTATTTTCCAAAAATTTGATAATATTTCTCCAGGGAGAGCCATTATCGACAGCGGGAGCGCCATGCTGGCTCCGAAAGCTTGACGTACATAGCAACAATAACTAAGGGGGGCATGGTTTAGCGAAGGGTCAATTGTCTCTGTACAAGTGTTCAAAAACATGTCAACAGTGGTGGGCCGTCAGGGCCTGCAAGGCCTTCTCTGCTGGCCTAAAAAATATCTGAATCACAGACTGATGTTAATTATATTTTGTCCATTAATACTTATTAATAATTCCAAATGGTCTGTCCGCTTCCTTTCATAGCTTTTCCCCTGGTTGCGCTGCTCCCAGACGTGTATTTTCATATTAAAGCATTTAACCAATCACATTTCAGCCATCATTTGTTGCCAGGGTCAAATAAATCTGCCTGGAGGCCTTCACAATCAGTTCTGAAGGCCCTGTAGCATAAAATAAGTGTTGATCAAACTGTTGCTTCAACCAATCAAATTTTGAGTTGGAGACACCAAGGCCTTCTAGAAGGCCTAGGTACGTCAGCGTATTCACACCCTTTGATTGGATAGTCAGAGAGTGTCTGACTATGATGTAATGTGATTGGTTAAATGCTTTAATATGAAAATATAATTAACATCAGTCTGTGATTCAGACTTTTGAGCCGACATTTTCAGCCCTAAAGCGAATTAAAACTTATGCCAGAAATACATCAGGGCAGGCTCGACTTTCAGCATTAGCTTCGATGGCGATAGAAAAGGACTTCTTGATGGAACTGAAACACACGGATAATCTGTACGACAGAGTAATTGAACTCTTTTTGAGGAAAGAAAGGAGGATGGATTTTGTGTACAAATAATAAGGATTTTTGGTGAGTAAAATGTTGCTATTTTCCTAAATAATATTGCAATTTTATGAGGTTATTATTGATGTTTTTGTATGTGTGTCGCAGCTGTAGCACCCCGGGTTTGTTTCTTCAGTAAAGGCATTTATTCTGGCTACACGAGTTATCTATCTGCGATGCAACGGCTCTTTATAGGCTACTGTTAGGTCGTGTTTCAAAGGAGGCGTTTGAGGAGGCAAAATGCTAAGACCCAATAATTCTTAACTCAGAATTTATTAAAGAGACAAGTAAAAGGTAACAGGAATCAAAAGCGAACTACACAAATCTCAATTGATTTGTCCAGCTCTCTTCCGGGGAGCGCTCTCTCTCCGCCGTCTTCAAACTCTTCTTTAACACAAAATCAGGTCTCTGCTGATTGGCTGACGTTTTCCCAGGTCCTCCAATCGCAAGCCACTTACGTCAGCCTGCCTTTTTATCAGGCCAATCAGCAAATAACATACGTCATCTGTTTAAGCCACTTACGTCAGCCTGACTTTCTATCAGGTCAGACTGTCCAATTAACAACATCTGTTTATGGAGACAATGAGCCCTGTCTTCAGTCTTATCTTAACCTTGCTGATAAACAGGTGCAAGAACTCAATAACAGAAACATGGCCCCCGAGCTAGTTTGCCACTTACTAAAATACAATGGATAACATGAGCTCTGCACATTATTCACAGTCAGGTCAGAAATAAAAACATACTAATAAATTCCCACAATTCCCTCCTTTGCTCACATTCTTGGGAGCAACACAAATAAAGAGAGCAATTTGAGCTCCAGAAACAAAAGTTTCCCCATACTGTCTCAACATTATATACGCCTCTTTTGCTGGAGGTGCGGGACTTGTATGCACTAACAGCAGGTTACATACAGGCCTTTGGTTAGAATCAACCCTCTGGCTGGTCTTTTCGGCTCTTGAACCCGGCCGGCGTGTGCCTACTCAGTCCAACCTTTGGGCATGCTAATTTTACACAAAATTATCAATTTAGGCCTTTTAAGCATTCTAGCACAGCAAAGCAATGTCACCCCGAAGGCTCTACTCAGCCACTGGGAAAAACCTCTTTGGGTTAAAAGCCACACTGTCCTGGCTTGGCAGTGCTGCCAGTGGGAGTGTTTTAGAGGAGCACTCAGCATCCGCTCTGAGCGAAACCAACCGGGTGTCTAAACAGCGAACCAGACCCCGCGTTTTACAATTTATCAGCATTGGCATCTGGGATGCTACTATCAAGGGGCTTGGTCTAGCACATGAGCCATTAAGCAAAGCGTCAGATCACATGGTTATTTCAACCTTTCAATATTAGAGATGGATTAAGTTCTTGCTTAGAATATAACGTTACTTGGTAAGTATAGAGTGACAGACGAACAACAGATAGACAACATTCATCTACTCCTCTTCCCACTGGTCAGACATCAGGTCAGGGTATGGGTCGACTCCGAACTCGTTGGAGTAGTACCATGCTGCAACCTCAGGATCGGCGCGAAGTTCCCTGGCCAGGTTGTTCTGTTCCGGGCGGAATATCTCGGCCCAGTCCCAGCATCGCCATCCTGCTCCTGGCTCCTTCCCGTATCTGCAGTATGGATTTCCAATGGGGCAGTTCTCCGTGTAGGGTCCTGGCGGCTCCACCCAGGCTTTCTCCATCTCCCCAATTATCTGTGGACACAAAATCTCAGCCGCCGCACTAGGCGTGCAACTTTGCCACTCAAAATCATTAGGGGCTAAGGTGGTAATGCTAAGAGCGGGAAAGATAGACAGTGCCCTGGGGGACCCCGCGTTCTCCAATGATCTCTCTCCCAACAGTACAGCCTGGTTTTTTGGGGGCATGTCATCTCTGGCAGTCATGGCTCTATCAATTGTTTTAGTTACCAATGTTCGGATGTTCATGGACTATACATTTCAGCACCTCTCAAATTATGAACATAGAGTGCCATCTGGCAATAGCCATCTCCTATAAACAATTGTCCAATCAGGGTTCCCCATCTCCCAAATGTTTTAGTTAACCAATCCGTTACGGGTGAATTGTTTATCCTATTCTTTTTGTTGACCAGACTGAGCCTTCATTTCATTTGCCAGTGTTTCTCTCAATTTATTCAATCCATCTTAGTCAGCTCAGTGCCATCTGGTGCTGTGTTGTTTGCAATGACAGTGCAGCAAGCATCTCCAAACATAGAGCACATATCCCTCCTTTCTCAGCCAGTAGCATGTCTAATGTGGTCCTCTCACAGTCGGACAGTCTTCCTAGTTGGTGAGCGTTTTTAGCGTGTTGTTGTTTTGAAAACAGGTTACATCATGGACTTTCCCATGGCGAAACACAGGGGGAGTTACGTTAGCTGCAGCCAGTGGGAAAAATTTTTCCCAGCCTACACATTTCTTAGTTGGATTTTCTTTGGACATCAAAACGGTCAAGCATGCTAAATCTGAACCTAATACATCAGACCCGTTTTGGTATTCTTCAAAAGCTGTTTTTGTTAATCTCAGAGTTGGTCGAGCTCCTGTGCATATCAGACAATCTTGCTGCCCTGCTTGGTTAGCAAGTTGTTCCACCTGTTCTATCCATGCATTGCTGTCTATGAACCCGGTTTCTAAAGCCAGTCTAGTTTTGTAGGTTATCTTTTCTGTATCTAGTTTAATTACGGTATCTGGGGCTGACGTGGGTTTTTCCAATCGAGGAAGGCGGTCTGGGTGTACTTGTTGGGTGGTGTTAATAAGATCTATTCTGATTAAACCCATTGGATCCTTGCCCGATACGTCTACTCCCAAAACTACATAAAAGTGTTCCTGTTTTTTGGGATTGCGCCGCTCACGCGCTTCCACTGCGCACCGTGACAAGTTTTCGGGTCATACCCTACCATTGGCCATGGATTAGTAATTTGGTTTGGTTGTCAGAACGATAGGGTTAACCCCTGACCTGTCAGTCGAAATCAACTCTCCTCTCTTCAGTCTTATGGCGTTCTGTATTTTTCCCCATTTATCATTTCCCAGAGTTACATGTTTCCCATAATTTGAACTGGTGGCCCAAAATACATCTGACCATGCACTGCACCATGATCCCGGGATGGGGTAACCCCATCTGAACTGACATCCATACACATCGTACCCTGTCCATGAGGCTTGCTTGCCTCCACAGTTTTTTACTTTACATAAGTCGAATTTGGAAGGTATTATCTTTATTCATGTCGGCTTTTATAATCACCTTTGCACCGCACGGATCTACATTGTCTGCGCCTTCAAGTTCTCTCATAGTTCAATACACATGTAAGCATCAATTTTATCATTCCTCGTCCTCCTGATCTGGGTTATCTGGTGTCCACTTCGTGTAGTTCTTTTAATCTGTTACTGGTTTGTGTGAGCGTGCGTGTGGGTGCGACTGTTTTGGAACAGTGTCCGTAGTGGTGCCAAACCGTATCTCCTCCTTTGGACCCGAACAGCTCTGTCCGAAGCTTCAATCACCTGGTACGGTCCGTCCAGGGTGATTCTATCTCCAAATTGCGGTAGGTGATAGGCTTTTCCCATCTAGGTATTATTTCTCTACAAATTATTATTATTTTTATTTTTATTTTATTTTTTCCACAGTTGTGCATCCATTTTTGAGGTAGGGTATGCTTCTACCCAACCTGAGAATGGGTCAATCATTACTAAACAGCTCTTTTTCCCCTCACTTGGTGTGAGGTGGATGAAATCCATCATCCAAGATTCAAATAGTCAAAACATGTTAAACACCTTTTAAAAATATATATATATATATATATATATATTTTTTTTTTTTTTTTTTTTTTCACTCCAAATTGTATAAGGTTTGTTTATCATATCTACCCTCCCTCCTCTTGAGACATGGCATATGCCATGACTCAACTCTGCAGCTATGGGCCAGTTTCGTTCTCAGTACATTTTGATTCGCTTTTTATCTGGTCACTCGCTTGTTGCATGTCTCTCAAGAGAGTGTCTGCAGCTGCTTTTTGCAGCAAGTCTGCGAATGCATTCCCCAGGGACACCTCATCTGTTCCTTTCGTATGTGTTGCACAGTTACCTCTCGTCAGTGATTTGGGTTTCTAAAATGTCACATCAGTTCCAGTATCAATGGTGCATGTGTTATTGGTTTCGCTTTGAAGTCATTCTTTTTTCAGGATCCCACTTTGAATGTTACTTCTGCGTCATGAATGGGTGTGTCCATTAACCCAGGGTGTGCTGCCACAGACCTAGATGTTTCAGCTACACAATCGTGAGGATCTCCATCCTCAGCAGTTGTCAGCAAGGTGTCCGGATTAAGTGTGGTGCATTTTACAATTGTTAGATTAGGGTCTGTTAGTAGAGTCGCCATACAGCTCAGCTGTCTTGCTGGTGACAAGAATGTATATTTTGTTTGCAGTAGTGATACATGTGGTATCTGACTATTGGTTGGTATAACACTATGGTTTGTGAGGCTTTTACTGCTAATGCTGCTGCTTCTACAGCTTGTAAACAGCATGGCAGTCATCTTGCTACAGGATCCAGTTCTGTGGAGTAATAAGCAATTGGTCTTTGCTTACCTCCAAACCTGTTTTACCTGCTCAAAGGCTTCGTTGACTTCAGGAGTCCATTTGATTGGATCTCGAGCCTCCGTTGGTTCGCTGTAAATACAATCTAACAGTGGCTGCATCAATTGTGCATAATTACATATCCAGGTTCGGCAGAAATTTATCATTCATAAAAAACCCATCATGTTTTATTTTATTTTAGATAGGGTGTCCCAGATATTTTACTTTTTTTTTCCACACCCCCCCTTGCTTATCTCCTTGGCCTTGTGAGGCCGGAATGTCCAAACATGCCTTCTTCCGAGAAGGAGAGCAATTCAATATGTCGTCTACATACAGGAGGGGAAAAAAAAAAATCACAGATACTGCCAAATGCCTAAAATGTAAAAATGTAAAATGTACATAGTACCGTGCAGATCAGATGGATCATTCATTTTTAGATTCTTCGCTGTCTACAATGAATGCGTCATTTTTTACTTTTATTCTCTTTTTTTTATTTTGACGCTTGAATGTTTGCAGAACATCATACAATACCTAATTATTTCTCTGATGTAAACTAAGATGGTCATCGGAAAGAGCTAACAGCATACTGTACGGTTCAAATTGCAGTTGTGTATGCACACAGCTTTGTACAGGCAAAGAATGATATTTTTTACAACCTTGGATCTCTGTCCAGCAGCTGGACTCAGCATGCTGGGTTCTTTTAGCCACATTTCGGCGAATAACAGTCCATATTTAATATTTAATATAATATAATATTATTATATATAATACTTAGTTCCATATTTCTTTTGCTTAGTTTTCACTTTTTATTCACTCATAGTCATTCGCAATTGCATTCATATCACATTCATTTTTTATTCACTCATACTATGAATAAACACTCCACCTCTTAGAAAACAATTCCTTACAAAACTTGTATTTGAGAAGTTCGTATCTTTCGGCAAGGCACACTGTTCTGACCTCTGTGGTTTAATTAACTCTCTGCAAAAACATTCCTAAGAAACACAGAGCTTTGTGCCTATCTCTTTTGGCACAGCGCCACACCTTGTGCCAGCGTGAGAAGAGGTTCAAATACTATTTTGAACAGAAACAGAATTTCTGTATCAATCCCTCCTTTTTATGATTTTATCCCATATAGTCATAAAACATTTATCAAATACTTACCCTCGAGCGGTAAGTGTCACATACAATTACTCCGCCCAAATCCTCCTAAACTTCCTCCAGTCTGTACACTAGGGAACAGCTCCATGAGCGGGTCTATTCTTTTACACATTAATTGTCCAGAAAACAGTCTCACCCTTTATCTCAGTTCAGGATGGTGTCATCCACCACAGACTCCTCAGTTTCCAATGTGGGGCTTCCATCAACTTCTACGAGAATAGAAGGGGTGGGTTGCCTAACCATCTATGATGGTCCAGTGCACTGTTCCATTGGAATTGCTGTGGCCCATCTGGTGGATGTTTACCATCTTATTCATTTAAAACTGGTTGTTTAAACCCTTGCTATTCAAAGGAAGCGAGACTGTGATCTTAAATTTGGAGGTTTTATAATTGCTTCGCATGAAGAACATCAGAGTATTTAAATAGTAATAATAATAATACATCTCTCTCCCTTGAGATCCCTTTTGGCTGTAGGAATTTCACCCATTGCCCCTGAATGAAACCTTATTTATTTAGCTTATTTATTTAGCCCCCAAACACACGTTTTATCTTCCCAGTATCTGTGTTTCAATACAGGGGTTCCTCCTGTCCCCAATACTCATATTCCTGTACTGGTGCTTTACTGGTGGCCCTTGTGGCCTGGGGCCTGCTGTCCACACTGGTGTAATAGGTGGGCCCCCTTGCGGCCTTCCCATAGCTCCCCTGCCTCTACCACTACCTCGTCCTCTGGGCCCTGGGCCTGTGGCCATCCCCACGGGCCTGTTCCGACAATTACGTAATATGTGTCCTGGCCATCCACAGAACCAGCAGACTATAGGACCCTGTGAATAGCCCCCCTTCTGTTGGAATGAGGGTGCTGGGTTTTGTGGCTGACCTTGGCAGCCTGCTGTTATTGTCTGGTGTGGGGGTGGCTGAGTTGCAGTCACCTGTTGAAATGGTGGGGGCTGTGCCGTAACCACTGGTGCTTCAATTACTGCTTTTGCCTTGTCTTGTTCTGATTTTGCAGTCAGGTCGGCAATTTGGAGTTTTAACAGCTTGTTTTCAAGAGTAGTGGCCTCGTCTTCTCTAGCAGTTTTCGCTCCCCCGTGTTTGGCTACGCAGTGTACAATGTGATCTTTCCGCACCACGGTGGGCATGTTGTCTAGGCCTACTACATCCTCTAGCTTTTGCTGCACTTTCTCTGGCAACCCTTTCTGCACTCCATGTCTCCAGTGGCCCTCTGAGCCAGTAGATGAATCTGGCCTTTCTCCTGTGCTGTGCTCCCAGAGGGTGAACGCCCTTTGAATGTATACATACACTTCCTCACCTGACATGTTTAACACCATTCTTTGAGGTTACGTTAATTTGCAATCTATAGTTACACAAGTCTTAATCCTAAAGTTATTTATTACTGCTTACTGCGAGAGGCGTCCCTCCGTCAATATATTGTATATTACGCGTAATAAACTAGGTTGTTATTCTATCTATTTTTATCTTTATTTAGTAACGAACAATTCGCGCGTTCCTCTCTTTTTTTTCTTTAGAAATGTACACGAGTGAATGACTCACTGTGTTGCAAAACTGTACCGAAGCGGTGCCTCATAGACCCAAGAATGAAAAGAATTGAAAGCCGAACAGTCTCTGTCTGCCACTCTCACTCCTAGTGGCCCCCTCCTTTTTAAATTCCGTTTTCTGCTGCTCTGTTGCCCGCTGCAACAATTTTCTCTTTTCCCTTACTGAGCATTCACCCTGCCACGGAACTTTCAAACGTAGGTTTATGCTAGGGAACTATTTGTCTCAACACGCTAAAAACAGTATTCCTAGAATATCTAATTGAAAGGACGAAATAATTAAACCACTTGGGAAAGGTTGTATTTAAATTCCGGAGACCAGGGAAACAGATAACAAATCAAACACTGCAAAGATTACGCATTCAAGTAAGAATGCTTGAAAGTACACTAAAATGGAAAAAACGAAAGCTTCATACACGCTCCCGAACAGTAGCGAAATATCAGGACAAAAATATAGAAACCCGTAATTATAAGACTACCCGAAGGTTGAAACTGAATGGTCTTTAAAGAATCTAACTATCAATGCCCCAAACTACAAATGAAACGCTATCGGCGCACTAAACTGAAATTATGATGGAGGTGAGATAAAATAACTAACAGACTAAAACTGAAACAAGGAAAATTTCCCAATAA
Source organism: Aldrovandia affinis (assembly GCA_029706075.1). Taxonomy (NCBI): domain Eukaryota; kingdom Metazoa; phylum Chordata; class Actinopteri; order Notacanthiformes; family Halosauridae; genus Aldrovandia; species Aldrovandia affinis. Next base: position 18,501 of record JAINUG010001111.1, on the reverse strand, counting down.
AGTGCTGAACTTCATAAACTAAACTATTAAGAACATCTGTCGAATAAAGACCTTTAAAATAGAAGCAGAGGAAAGGTTATAACAAAGAGCTGGAAAATGAATTAGATTGGGAAATCTAGGAAATGTATATGCTTACACATATCAATAGCCTACGTTTGATTATTAGAATTTTTTCAAGAAATCTACACGAGCGAATGATTCACTGTGTTACCAAACTGTACCTGAGTGGTGCCTCATAGCACTTAGATGAAAACCGGGATGTAATAGCCCAATTCAATAACTCCAATATAAGGAAAATGGTTTATTAAAACCCAAGAGCAAACATAAAAATGTTGGAAAGTGCCCCTAATTGTAAAGAATTGGACGCTGAAAAATGTTTCACTGGTGCCCTTGGAAACAATCTCTGCCTGCTCACTCCTCTTTGCCCCCACTTTTTTTTTAATTCAGTTTCTGCTGCTTTGTTTGCCCTTGGTTGAAACTGAATGGTCTTTAACCCTCTGAGGTCCGTGCTAAGCTTTTAGATGTTTTTTGATTTTGGCATGGTCTGATATTTATCTCAATTTCATCAATTTAACACACACTTACTCCAAAGTGTTTGATATTTTTATTTGAAGGACAATCACAGCTACATTTGTATGCCATCAATAGTTTGGTCAGTATCATATGCAGCTTGTAAATAGATCTACAAACACACAAGTTAAAAATAGTAAATTTTTCTGCTGTCACAAAAGTTGTGAAAGCACACACTAAACTATAGTGACGAATTGTTTTGCCAATGTGCGTTTGTTCATCAAGGTCTTGGTTATGTAAGGGTGTGAAAACAGTTTAGCACATCTGAGATCTAAATAGCTAAAAACCAGTTTTTATCAGAACTGGTCACATTTATTTCAGGCTGTGGGAGGTCTAAATGCTAAATACCTGAATATTCATTATTCATTGTCCACACCTCTAAGATCTGTCAGATGGGCCATCTCACTGGGCCATCAGTGTTATATTCTGAGTTCCTGTTCTGTTGTTTTTTTGTCTTTGTTTATTTTTCATTCAGTCCTTATTCATTATTCTTTATCCAGTATTGCATTTTCCCTGTTCTGTCACGTTCTGCTCCCTGTCTGTCCTTGTTCCGTTTATTTCGAGATCTACTCCTTGTCTTGTCATGCACTTCGGGAGTTTATACTTTTCGGGTTTTTCCGCCTTCGCTTATTATCTCGTTTTCTTCCTTCTTACTTTCTAGATTGCACTTTGTATATATTAGGTAGATGTGTATAGTACTAACCAACTAATCTACTAACGTTAGGGATTTAGATTAAGTTACTAACACGCGGAATATGTTTGGCGTCACAAGACGCGGAATTCATATATTTTCATGAGTATTTGAAAACAAGCGAAATAAATAACATTTTAGGCTGTTTGAAAAGTATTCTTCCATAGATCTTGTGTGCATATTGCAATTTGTTACGTTGCAACACGCGGAATATGTAGTCACAAGACGCGGAATTCATATATTGAATATATATAGCCTACGAGTATTTGATACCATGGCAAATCAAATATAGTTACTTACTCTTCGTCAGTTATTGTCTTCGTCGCTTTTCATCAATACTCTCAAACACTGCAGCGCAGAAAATCTTTCCATCTTGAATAAAATTGTATGTCTGTATAAAATCTTGCTTCAAATTGTCGGGACAGTTTATGTGTTTACGCCGGCGTTTTCACACATGGCCCCACGCCCCTCCCACACACCTCCGCCGAAACTCGCCCCTAGTTACCATGTCAATAGAAGGGGGACGTTACTACCAGGTAAAAAAGAGTAAAAGGCAAGGTTTACTTTTGGTCTAATTAACCTAATTTAAAAAATCCAGTGCAGTGCTCAAATCGGAAAGTCGCGATTCTAAGGTTTCTGTCAATGTTTTTGTCGCGTGTGTATGATAAAATATCGCGAAGTTAGAAATAGTAATATACTTTTATTGCTGCTGGGAGCGGCGCCGCTCCCGTCGACCTCAGGGGGTTAAAGAAAGTCTGCTGAATAAAGACCTTTAAAACATTCCCGAAGCGGTGTTCCGACTCCTTATTTTTCTATATAATATACGCCATTTAGCAGACGCTTTCCTCCAACTGTACATAAGCAATGTATTTTGTTTCTCACACTTTGTCTCATATTGACATAATTCGGTACAAACTCTACAACGGATAACTTCCCACTTTGTCTTCTCCCCTACTCTAAACTCTGTATGTATTCAAACAGAGTGTCCTCTTCAATACCCACTTAGCGTTTTGTTGCAACACATGAAACACAATCAACACATCATTTTTCATGCTCTTATATCTACATTTCTAAATTAAGACTTGTCGACATTAAGTCCCCATATATTGTAGTATGGCCAGGAATGCGTGCGTGTTTACTTTCTTTATTGGGAAACAGGGGTGAGCCTATTATGTCATTTACTCATTAACTTTATCCGTTATATATGTCCCTATTTCGGGCTCATGCAACTATAAATATGTCCCTTATTTCGGGCTCATGCAACTATAAATATGTCCCTTATTTCGGCTCATGCAACTATAAATCGGGCTCATTTGCCACGGCCCTTATCCTACTGGACCCGTGGTCTCGACAAGTCTTATTGTATTATTAACGTAAACTATATACTTATAATAACAATATTACAATTCCACTTTCCAAAATCACCCTTATCTGTAATACTGAAGGCTGTCTAACATTTAGCAAGTATCTCATACATCGCGTGCGCTATTTTACAAGACAAAATGACTTACACCTGTACAGCAACTTCGCGATTGCGAAGACATTTATAGAAAAGATCACAAATGCAAACAAGCACTTGCACATGATACCAGATCTCGTAAAGCACATGAAGACCCCATTTAACCCATAGAATATTCGCAGGCGCCATTTGAGCTCACAACACACTCCTCACAAATTGCCGGCATATTCCTACGTTTTGACCTATTTTGGACTGCCTTTTTGCCAGTCCTAATTTATTTATTTGAATCTAGACATACAAACTTCAATGATTTCCCTTTTGCCAATCCTAATTTTGTATTTTAAACAAGACACACGAACCACAATAATTTCCCAAATTGCCAATGTCAATAATCCTTTCAGCGTCGTGTATATAAGAAAAAACCCCACAGTTTCAACACCAGAATTGTCGCAAGGACCAGGTACAAACCCGTTAAACCTCACTTCAATTTACAGTATTGTGTGTTTTCACTGGGTGTGCATCGTATCAACACATCAACACTTCTAGTGCTTGAAATGGCCCCTTACCACAGAAGTGGATTTGCAGTTTTGTCAGCTGACAGAAATGAAAAAACAAAAACGGGGAAAGATATGCAGAGAGACAACTGCTAAACTAATAGTTTATCCTGACCCGTTGTTCATTAACAGGTCAGGAGATACCGGTATCGTGGGTCCTCCCCACTTGGGTCTCTCCCACACACTTCACTTTAGACTGTACGTATTTACCCTAGGCCCGTCCTTGCTCAAAAATTGTCTGCCCTGAATCAACTGGCCACGCGCAGTTCCAATCAACTCTGCAAACGACTTGCTGTTTGAGTTCGAGATCGCCCGTACGTCCCACCTAATTATTTAAACTAATATTGTGTCTCTGCATATCATTGCGTTACAATCTATTTGTCTCTCTTAATATAACAAACAATTCCCTAAATTTAGACCTTCTCGTCCAACAGTCTGACACTTCACTCCTAGACTAATGCAGAATTTTATGAAAAAGGTTTCTGCTTACCTTGTCAGATTGGCGCCGGTAAGTGTCGGACTTATCAGTGATCAGGTATGCTTGCCATTCCGCCGTTGCCATTGCGCCCCTCGCTCCTTAACGTTCGGGGTCACCAAATTGTTAGGTCGTGTTTCAAAGGAGGCGTTTGAGGAGGCAAAATGCTAAGACCCAATAATTCTTAACTCAGAATTTATTAAAGAGACAAGTAAAAGGTAACAGGAATCAAAAGCGAACTACACAAATCTCAATTGATTTGTCCAGCTCTCTTCCGGGGAGCGCTCTCTCTCCGCCGTCTTCAAACTCTTCTTTAACACAAAATCAGGTCTCTGCTGATTGGCTGACGTTTTCCCAGGTCCTCCAATCGCAAGCCACTTACGTCAGCCTGCCTTTTTATCAGGCCAATCAGCAAATAACATACGTCATCTGTTTAAGCCACTTACGTCAGCCTGACTTTCTATCAGGTCAGACTGTCCAATTAACAACATCTGTTTATGGAGACAATGAGCCCTGTCTTCAGTCTTATCTTAACCTTGCTGATAAACAAGGGCAAGAACTCAATAACAGAAACATGGCCCCCGAGCTAGTTTGCCACTTACTAAAATACAATGGATAACATGAGCTCTGCACATTATTCACAGTCAGGTCAGAAATAAAAACATACTAATAAATTCCCACACTACTGCATTTCTGTAATGATTCGACCGGCAATTCGAAATTTACCCAAATCTGTCACGACTCAGTCAACGAGCAGACATTTCCCGCAAGCGCCAATCAGGAGGAGTGAAAGACAAGCCAAGAATGCACCTAGCTAATCAAAGTCATTACAGACAGCTGTGATCATTTACCGGGAGGACATTTAACCAGCTGAATTTCTCTGTTCCTTGCTTGGACATTATCTTGCTTGCTTTGTCGAAACCACTATTGTCTAGTGTGCTGGCCTCTCCTGAGATCGTTATTCGTGTTCTTGTTTGTTTTCTTAGATTTCCAGTGTTTTGTTTATTCCGTGTTTCTGGAATACGTTTTGGAGTTTCTAATTAGCTAGTTTGGTTTGTTCCTGTTCATTGATTCTTTTGTTTTGTTTTGTTAGTTCTATGTGTTTTCACGACACGCGTTTACTTTCGTTTCCTGCCAGCGTTAAGATAAATAAATATTCTTAACGCATCTACGCATTCTGGGTCTCTCTCTCCCGCACTTGGTTCCACACCTACTACATCCCTGACAATTTCTGCATAATAAGAATAAGATGGTTTTTATAGCCATAAAATAGTTATTGAGGGGTGGATCGATTCAGACGGAGCCATAGGCGTAGCGTGGGGGGTGCTACCCCCGTCCGCGAAATAAATAAACTGGTCTCAGCTTTCTCTCGCGTGTACCCCCCCCCCCCGTCCGCGGAAAATGAAACCGGTGAAAGGTTGGGCAGTGTTACGTTACTGCGCTACGCCACTGGGCGGAGCACTACTGAAGGCCTAGGTGTGAAATGCACGGCCCGCCACTGATTTGCTGATAGATTTGAATTTTTAAACAATGTTTGATGTTTGATGCACGCCAAAGCAGGCATGGCCACGGCCCTACTGGCCACACCGGTTCCGCGGCCTATGGTTATTAGCAGTAGCGTCATTTCAGCAAAAGCCAAGGTATGGCATGGTGAAATTTTTTTGTCAAATCAGTTGTGCAATAGTCAATTTTGGTGAGTTGTTTCTGTACAATTTACTTATAGATTTAGGTAACATTAATAAACAAAGGAGACAACTACAGTATGTAACTAGTAAACCTATTTTTTAATTCCGGTGGATCATAATGATATAGTGTTATACAAATCTTTTTTTAGTGAAATGTAGTGATAAGCGCTACAGGACCTCATCAGCGTAAGGCACGTTAGCTAGCTAGCTTGTTAGCTTCACAATCGCGGGTGACGTTAAGTCCGGTTTTTCACTAAAATAACATAGAGAACGTGTTCATATCGCACAGCATGACATGGACTTGTTCATGAATATGTTACATTTTAATTAACAGTATGATGGTGTTTGTACAGTTTGTTTAACCCACCTGAATGAATGAGAATAATGGACAAGGTTTTTGAGTTACCTTTGTGGAGCGGATAAAATCACATAAAATGATGTGATTGTATCATGTGAAACGTAGGCTATTTCAGATTGATTTAAAATAAAAAATGTGGCTAGTGTGGGAATTTATTAGTATGTTTTTATTCTGACCTGACTGTGAATTAATGTGCAGAGCTCATGTTCCTTTTCTATGACTCATTGTATTCAAAGAAAGTGGCAACTAGCTCGGGGGCCCTGTTCTTGATAAGGCTGAATTCCTCTCCAGTTCTCACAAGGTGAAGATAAGACCGAAGACAGAGCCCATTGTCTTCGTAGACAGATGATGTAACTTGTTGCTGATTGGACAGTCTGAACCGATAGGAAGTCACGCTGACGTAAGTGGCTTGCTTGATTGGAGGACCTGGGAAAACGTCCAGCCAATCAGCAAGGACTCGAGGGGATTAAGAATGGAGTTTGAAGACGGCCCGAGTGAAGCGCTTCCCGAAAGAGGACTGGACAAATCAGTTGAGAGATTTGTGTAGTTGTCTTTTGATTCCTGTTACTTTCTACTTGTCTCCAATAAATTCTGAGTTGAGAATTATTTGGTCTTAGTATTTTGCCTCCTCACCGACACCTCCTTTGATACACACTAACACTAGAAGCCAAGGTATGGCGAGTGTCATACCTTGCCATACCAAAACGATGCCCCTGGTTATTAGTATTATCCCAAAATATTACAATTTGGCGACGAGGATGGGATCCCCAAAGAAAAGAGGATCCCTGTTGACCTGACACGAATCTGCAGCTGAGTGAGTTCGCAAGAAAAGCACTTTGAAGCACTTGGAGAAGAAGCTAACAAACGGAGCTAAGAAGCGAACGGCGACTGACCAGTTCGCAAGAGGCGATGTTCCAGATTGGCAGTATATCCGAATTTAAAGAAGGACAGGAAGATTATGAATCTTACTTGGAAAGACTGGAACAGTGGATGCTTGCAAATGAAGTTGATACAGCCAAACAGGTCAGTGTGTTCCTTTCAGTTATCGGAGCGGATGCCTACAGACTTTTGACAGATCGAATCATGGCAGCTAAACCCGATGAAGCGATATCACTTTTGAGCAGCTGAGTGCTGCGCTCGCTGGCCGTTACAAACCGAGCCCGCTCGTCATTGCGGAGAGATTCCGATTTCAGAAAAGAAATCAACTAGAGGGCGAGTCCGTTTCTGATTATGTTGTAGCGCTGAAACAATTATCTACACATTGTGAATGTGGCACACACTTAAACGAGGTACTCCGTGGCCGTTTTGTGAGTGGATTAAAGGCCGAGGTGATGCAGAGGAAATTGTTATCAGAACGAAATCTGACATCTCGGGGAAACTGAAAGAAACGGGAAATGTGAATAAAGTACATCGGAAGATGAATAAAGTGGAATGTAAAAAACGCTTTCGATCATACAGTGGCAAAAATGTATCTAAACAGGAGAGTGATAATGGCAAACAGCAGCTGCAGCCTTGCTACAGATGTGCGGATAAACGCGCAGCGCAGGTATGCAAATTCAAGCAAGAAAAACGTCACCATTGTTCTAAGGTAGGACGCATTGCACGCATGTGTAGGAATAAAAAGACACAGGTCCAGACTCAGTATGTGCAACCGGAAGCTAATGAGTGTGAACAGGACAATGAAAATGAACTGTTTGGAGTATGCACAGTATACACAGCTTCTAATGGGACACGTGGCATTGCTGTTAATGTTAGTTCAGAAGGTAAGAGAGCAGATATGCAACTTGACACAGGAGCTGCCGTAACGTCTGAGGTAGTCTACAAGGAGGCACTGTCTCACTTACCCCTTGAGAAAAGCAAAATGCAGCCTTTTACCTTCTCTGGAGAAAATATCCCCTTGTTAGGGCAAGTGACTGTAAATGCAAAATACGAGCAGCAAACAGCAAAGCTACCCCTGGTGACTGTGAAGGGAGATCGACCAGCACTACTAGACTCTAACTGGCTGGACAAAACCAGACTAAACTGGAGTAACATATTCTCTATTGGAGTTGCTCTTGATGCTGGTGTGGAGGCCATGCCACAGAGACACAAGGCTGTGTTCGAGGAAGGCCCCAGCACCATCCGGGAGTTCAAGGCTTCTATTAAGATAAGGCCAGACGCCCATCCTATCTGCAGGGAAGCCAGACCCGTGCCCTACGCACTCAAAGAGGCAGTTTAAAAAGAGCTGGATAGACTGGAAGGCATGGGCATCATATCCAAAACAGACAGAAGTGACTGGGCTGCGCCAATTGTAGTCGTGCCAAAAGCAGATAAGTCGATACGGATTTGCGGAGACTACAAAGTCACCATGAATCAGAGTGTTGAAGAGGAGATCTACCCACTGCCAAATGCTGAACATTTGTTTGCAACATTAGCTGGAGGCAAGTTGTTTACCAAGTTGGACTTACCGCATGCTTATCAGCAACTGGAGCTTGATAAAGACTCAGGAAGGTATCTTACAGTAAACACTCACCGCGGACTATACGTCTACCACCGTCTCTCATATGGAGTCTCCAGTGCCCCGTCTATTTTCCAACGAGTGATGGACCAAATCCTGCAGGGCCTTGACCACAAGTTACAAGCACAAGTCATTGGTTACAAGTACAAAATGTTTTATTTCAGATTGTTCAGACACAAACTATAAGTTGCAAGCACAAGTCATTGCTTACAGAGACGAAATACTTTTGGCATTGATTTGAGCCCATAGAGTTCAAGTTAAACAGGTAAGACAATAACCTGTTGTTCCGCTTTACCGGCGATAAGCAGTCTGATCTTATTCACTGCGACAGGATTTGAGCTGAGCTTTTACACCAGAACCAGGGTAGCGAACAGTAAACATGTCGAGTAGTTTGGGGCAAAACGGCCCCCTTAATAAAGATGTCTATTTGTGTGATCAATATGAATATATTTAGATATTAATTAAGTATGTAGATGTTGCTAATTTAAAGTAGTTCAATCTAAAAAGCTTTGTTTTATTGTTATCAATATCCCCACCATGATATTTGTAGCTTTTTGTCAATTTAGCTTTTTACCCCAAATCATGCGTCGGTTAAAAAAAAAAGATTTGTTTCAGCTTCACCTAAATGAGTTAAGTTAGGGCGGTAGCTTACCTAAATTATGTTGAAACAATAAATAATGTTTGCAGTGTAACTACACACGAGAACAATTTATTTTACGGTGTAGTTAAACTTATCTTAAGTATTCAAAATGTTACATAATTAAAGTGTCTGAAATGAGGCAAAAATTCAAGTGTTTTTAACATTTATTAGAAAAACGGGGAAAAGTAGGAACTATAAATTTAGAGAAAGAAGAAAGCACTTGCATGCATCACGGCCTGGTCCTATCCGTTAGTGTTCATGTAAAGGGTGCAGGTTCTGCTGCAGGTTTTCAACCACGGCCCTCAAACTACCGATGCATTCACACTGCTGTTTCACCCTTCCCTCCCAGCAAGGGTGCGCCAGGGTCCGTTAGTGCTGATCTAGGATCAGTTTTCTCCTGTCCATATCCTAACCATATCCATTATGAGCTAAAAGGCTAAACTGATCCTAGATCAGCACTCCTGCTCTTAGAATCTTTGTACATACAGGCCCTGGTTCTGGTGTGTTCTAGGCCATACAGTCGACCTGTTATCGTTTGATGACACCGACTGATCGGATAATAACTTGTTGAAAGAGCAGGTGTGTATTTCAGCTCAGTCAGGGTCTGGTTCAGGTCCAGTGCGTGCCACTGAAAATGCTCCATTGTGCATCAGAGTGATCAGACCAGTTCCTTAAATAAGCAATGTGCCATCACCATCATAATATTCATAAGCATATGCACACAAAAACAAAACAAACAAAACAAGTTTTAAAAGGAAACCTGTTTATTTTTTATTTTTTATTACGGTCTGAAACAAAATAATTTCCAGTGAATCTGGAAAATGTGGTGGGTGGGTGTGATTAAACTCTGGCGTAGACCCCGATCAGGCGTACAGGGCGTGTGTTTGACACTCCGATCAGGCGTAGAGGGCGTGTGTTTGACACTCCGATCAGGTGTAGAGGGCGTGTGTTTGACACTCTGATCAGGCGTAGAGGGCGTGTGTTTGACACTCTGATCAGGTGTAGAGGGCGTGTGTTTGACACTCTGATCAGGCGTAGAGGGCGTGTGTTTGACACTCCGATCAGGCGTAGAGGGCGTGTGTTTGACACTCCGAGCAGGCGTTACTTTCACGTCCACAGCCTCTATATAACGTTGCACAGGCACAGACACCATTTTGTGGGGTGGATTGAGAACTTCTACACACCTCGACTCCTCGGAACAGAAGGGTGAAACAGGTATGTTGAGAAGACACATGCTGTCTATTTTCTCCCTCACACACACACACACACACACACACACACACTCTAAGCAGTAACATACAGCTACACAGTGGTAGTTATAGTTCAGCAAATAACAATTTAATGAATTGGCACAGTGGACTTTTAGAACAAAACACATCTGGACACTTATGATGCGAAAGTGTTGATGTTATATCTGTGTGGAATTCACAAAGGTTCCCTTTGCCTTGAAACGGGTACACTACAGTAAGTGAGCTGGAAAGATGTCCTTTTTGCTAAGAAAGAATGTACTAACGAGAGTACAAGAACGCTGAGTGCTTAAAATCTGTTAAATCTGAAACATACTTGTACATGCCATCACTTTGTCTGTTACCGATGTAAGTAGTTATTGTAGCCAACACGTCACCTAACTAGCTAACTCAAACAGCAAATGTTAACTCAAAATAGCAAATGTTTGAGTTAGTTAGAAAGAAAGAAAGAGGGAGCGCCTTTAGGCTGTGGGGGTCTGAGTAGCCAATCACTGGCCAGGAGAGGGAGCGCCTTTAGGCTGTGGGGGTCTGAGTAGCCAATCACTGGCCAGGAGAGGGAGCGCCTTTAGGCTGTGGGGGTCTGAGTAGCCAATCACTGGCCAGGAGAGGGAGCGCCTTTAGGTGGGGGTCTTTGGCCAGGGCTTTAGGCTGTGGGGGTCTGAGTAGCCAATCACTGGCCAGGAGAGGGCCCCCTTTAGGCTGTGGGGATCTGAGGAGCTTTAGGCTGTGGGGTCTGAGTAGCCAATCACTGGCCAGGAGAGGGAGCGCCTTTAGGCTGTGGGGATCTGAGTAGCCAATCACTGGCCAGGAGAGGGAGCGCCTTCTGAGTCATCACTGGCCAGGAGAGGGAGCGCCTTCTGAATCACAAAGAATTACAAAAGGAGGGAAAACAGAAGATGCTCCCAGCAGCATAGCCGAATGCCAGTTCACAATAACTTTTAGTTTCACGGTTTAATGCCACAGTTCTCTGTTCTGTTTGCTGAAATAAGCCTGGTTAAGGTGTTTTACGTGCGTTCATGAAACCGTAAATTGCCTTCCTGTTTGTTGTTTAGAGCTGTAATTAAGCATTGTGCCATTGTAGCCGGTATGAGCCTGTTTCTGGGGGCATTGAGTAATGCCAGGCGATGTCATGCCAGGACGTGTCCGGACACTCAGGTTTTGTCTCTCAGGAATGCGAGCTCGTCATGTTGGCATAGCAACTACAGTCCAAAATTCCAATGACGTCATCCGGACACATTCCTGAGGCCCAGACACACCCTGGCATGACAGGGGCATAAAGATTTTAATAATGCTCAGAATGTTCATAGAGTAAACAGTGAGGTATTTATGTTTATGTTTATGGATTGTGGTGTCCCCAGGGGTTGGGCGACACACACGGACCTTGCAGAGGGCGTAGGCAAGTTTAAGAACACGGAGGAGGCAGTATTCAAAAACAAAACAATGATTTATTAAACAAACTCTTGATGAACACAAAACAAAGGGTGGGGTCTTCAGGGGAATTCAAACACACAAAGTCCGCATCCTACTCGTTGTCAATGTCCAATCCAATTCCGTTATCCAAGTCAGTTCCGCAATCCAGTCCGTAGTCAAAATCCAAAGGGGGGTCCTCAAACAATCCGGTCAAACACAAAAAACACTCCAAAACACTCTCTCCTCAAATACTGGCTGGTCAAAGACTTCTGGTACTGGTCAAACACACTCAACTCCTTCCCAAACATGTTCCTACTCCTCTCCCAGTGTGATGGGAATCAGACCTTTAAATAGGCCTTGAAATGGCCTTCAGCTGGTCGTTAGTCCCCATTGCTTGACTTGGCTCAGGTGTAACCGTGGCCTGCTGGGAAATGTAGTGTTTCCTGGCTCCCATGTGTTGTAGGCCAGGCAGCCATTTCCTTGTGCAGCCCCTTGGGCTGCCACAGGATGCATAATGAAAGCGAAGTTAGTACTGTTCATCGCAAGTGTTTAAGTAAGTTACGTTACTTTAGGTCACCTGCGCATGCGCATTTAGCACCCATGGCGCATGCTGTAGTCTGTATACGAATAGCGTTCATTAAGCAGAGAGTGATCTGTGGAGTGTATTTTATAGGCTATCCTACCAACTGTAGGTTAAGTAAGTTAATAGTGAATGTACATGTTAAGTTTAAGTAGATATTATTGGCAACATGTATATTTGAAAAGGTGTATTATATGTATAGCTAATTCTATATTTCTGTATTTTGTTTGTATTCAGAAACCACGCCACACGCCACACACAAACACACATTATCGTTTCCACTTAATTCCTCATGTGTCTGATTGCAGTCAGCTGCATTCATGTTTATTCCTGATTGTTTCTTGTTAGGTCTAAATGTATTTAAGCTGTGTGTTTTCCCATGTTCGTTGCCAGATTGTCTTGTGCTTTGCGTATGCTCACATTACTCTCCCGCGTTATCTCTGTTTCCCAGCGTTTTGTTGCTTCGTGTTCGTGTTCGTGTTCGTGCTCGTGCTTGTGCTCCAGTGTTCGTCAGTACCCCAGTCTCGTTCCCGCTCCTCCCTGTGTTCCCTGGACTGTCTTCTCGTTTTCGACCTTCGCCTGCCCACTGACCACGCCTTGCCTGCCCCTGATACCCCTGAAGCCCGCAACAAACTCTGCCTGTCCCCGACCATCCTTTGGATCTCTGCATTGCCCTGATTACTCCTGCCTGACCTTTGCCTGTTCACCTAATAAAATACGTTTCTGCATTTCTGGGTCCGCGCCTGGTTTTCTGGTCCCTGCCCTGACACACACATTGCACTTTGATGAATGTGAATAAAACCTTTCATTGCAACCACGGCCTGGTCATTGGAACCCCACCAATAAGCAAAGCCAGAGTTGTGACCGACTCTCCACAGTGGTTTGAACCACCCCATCACCAGCACAGTACACTATTTTTCACAACTAATTGACTGAATCATGTAAACCAGGTTTTTTTCCGATTATCGCATTACTAAAGTGCATGTAAACGCGTCAATCAGATTATTGCCATTACCTGAGTATTCCCAGTTATCGGATTATTGTGTGCCTGTAAACGTACTCATTGTTACGGGTTATTGCGGTCTTGTTTCTCCAGACCTTGGAATACACTGTCAGTTTGCATGTTCAGGACATTATATGTGTGTGTAAAAGCAGGTCCACTTCTGCTGCTCTCAACTCCACACCTGCACAGCGTATTTTCTTGTCCTGGTCTACCTGCCATCAAGCAAACCTGAGCTACAAAAGTACTGACTTTGGTGAGTTTGTGTATTTGATCATCAACAAAAAAAGTTTTTCATTATTATTAAAATGTTTATTGTAACAAAGTAAAACCATTGAGAAGGGAAGTTAAGATTTGTTGACATGATTTTATATGACAATAATCGGAAAGATGGTGCACATTTCTTAAATGTTTTATTTTAATGTAAAGTGTATTTTATTGTTCCGGTCTCTGTCTGTTTTATGCGTTGTATTGTCTCTTATTAATATTTTATTATTATTTTTATATGATGTTTTTACTTGTGTCTTGTAGCAGAGCCCCACTGCAAATGAGTCTTCGGTCTTAGTGGGGCTTCCCTGCATAAATACAGGTTTTGATTGATTGATTGATTGATTTAAATTATGGAAATGTTTTAATTATTGCCTAACTTCATAGCAAACACTTCTGCTCGGCCTGACATTCTGTGTCTGGCTTAAACCTTAGTTCCAGTGATTAGTCATCCATCCATCCATCCATTATCTAAGCCACTTATTCCTAGTCAGGGTCGCGGGGGGCTGGAGCCTATCCCAGCATGCGTTCCGGGCGAGAGGCAGGAATACACCCTGGACAGGTCGCCAATCCATCGCAGGGCACACACACCATTCACTCACACACTCATACCTACGGGCAATTTAGACTCTCCAATTAGCCTGACATGCATGTCTTTGGACTGTGGGAGGAAACCGGAGTACCCGGAGGAAACCCACGCGGACACGAGGAGAACATGCAAACTCCACACAGAAAGGCCCCTGGCCTGGATTCGAACCCGAGACCTTCTTACTGTGAGGCGACAGCGCTATCCACTGCACCACCGTGCCGCTCATATAAGAACATAAGAATACATAATGATGAGAACGGGCCGTTTGGCCCATCTAGGCTCATCATGTCCTAATCTAAAGAGTAACTAGTACTACATCTAGCCTGGACTTGAATAGCCCAAGCGTTTCTGCCTCTACTACCTGACCTGGCAAGCTGTTCCAGGCATTGACAACTCTGTGTAAAGAAAAACGTCCTAATATCTGTGTGGAATTTGCCTTTAACTAATTTCCACCTGTGGCCTCTTGTTCTGCTGACCCCACTTATCTTTAAAAATCTTTGGTATTTTACTTTGTTAATCCCTTTTAGGAATTTAAAAACCTCAATCAAATCCCCCTTAAGTCTCCGTTTGCTAAGTTTAAATAGATTGAGTGCCTTAAGTCTATCATCATAACTTTTACATACCAGGTACCAGGTATCAGTTTAGTTGCCCTTCTTTGGAATTTTTCAAGAGCTTCTATATCTTTCTTGTAGTGCGGTGCTCAGAACTGCACACAGTATTCTAAGTGGGGTCTGACAAAGGCATTATATAACATTAATATAACCTCCTTTGATTTATACTCAATACTTTTTGCTATGTAATCCAGCATCCTGTTGGCTTTTTTCAATGCTGTAGCACACTACTTTGATGCAGATAGGCTTTGATCAACTACAATTCCTAAGTCCTTTTCAAATTGAACACCTACTAACTTTTCTCCTCCCATAAAATACTCCTGTCTAATGTTTTTATTTCCCACATGCATAACTTTACATTTAGCAATATTGAATGTCATCTGCCATGTATCTGCCCATTTTTGGATTTTGTTTAAATCATCTTGGATTACTTTAGTCGATTCCAAACTGTTTGCTGTTTGTCATCTGCAAATTTAACTATTTTGCTACTAACGTCCATGTCAAGATCATTTATGTAAATAAGGAAGAGCAGAGGTCCCAGCACCGATCCCTGCGGGACACCACTGCCCACAGCACCGAGGTCAGATACGGCCCCACCTACTGTTACTCTTTGTATTCGCCCTTGCAGCCAATTATGAACCCACTCTGAAACTACTCCTGCAATTCCTACTGAATTCATTTTCGCAATGAGCCTCTCATGTGGTACCTTGTCAAATGCTTTCTGAAAGTCCAAATATATAATATCATAAGCCTGGTTCAGGTCAACACACTTTGTAGCCTCTTCGAAAAAGTCCAGGAGGTTTGTTAGGCATGACCTTCCTTTGAGAAATCCATGTTGGCTCTCCCTTAAAATACTATTATTTTTCAAGAATAATTCCAACTTATCCCTAATAATACATTCCAGCATTTTACATGCGATGCAAGTTAAACTGACAGGCCTATAGTTCCCTGGGTCAGTACAGTCCCCCTTCTTATATATTGGAATTATACTACCCTGTTTCCAGTCATCTGGTATTTCTCCAGTGATTATGGATTGAATGAAAATATCTGTCAATGGTTTATATATAATTTCCCCAAGTTCTTTGAGTACTCTGGGATATATGCCATCCGGGCCTGCTGCCTTATTTGTTTTTGTAGTACTTCTACGTCCCTTATCTCAAAGTCCTCCAAAACATTCTGTACCGTGTCTATACATTTAGGCATATTTATAACCTCTTCTCTAGTAAAGCTCTCAACAAAGTAACTGTTTAGTGTGTTAGCAATATCCTTATTACTATAAACCAAAGTTCCTTCCTTACTCTTAATGCACTTAACCTCATCCTTAACTTTCCTTTTTCTACTACAATATTGAAAAAACGTTTTAGGATTACTTTTTGCATCTTGGTCAATTTTAATTTCAAACCGCCTTTTAGCTGATCAGTGCAGTGTTAATGTCTCTCTCTCTCTCTCTCTCTCTCTCTCTCTCTCTCTCTCTCTCTCTCTCTCTCTCTCTCTCTCTCTCTCTCTCTCTCTCTCTCTCTCTCTCTCTCTCTCTCTCTCTCTCTCTCTCAGTGAAGTATTAATGTCTCTCTCTGTCTCTCAATTCAATTCAATTCAAAGTGCTTTATTGGCATGAAATGGAAAGGTAAATATTGCCAAAGCGCAGAGATGGGCAGTATTTCTGTTACTTGTATTTGAAATACGTATTTCAATTACTTTTGAGTATTTTGTCATTTGTATTTGACAGGGCTGAAAAAATTCAAATGTAATTTGTAACAAGATACTTTAAGGTGGAGTAATTTTGTATTTTCAAAATACTCAAAATACTTCATCCATGATTCAAAGAACATAAAAAAAGAACAACAGTACACTTAGACACACTCACACAGTGATTTTTAGACCCGCTCTCTGTCGGTTGGACAAGGCAGTGAATGCATGCACACGTGGATGCATGCATGTATCTGGTCGCAGGAAGCTATTGAGAATTCGGCGCTTGTTTTCACACAAGCCTACTCACAGTATTCTAAGTGGCATTTTGAGAAATCGTGACGTGACGTGAAAAGTTAGAAAAGACGATGAAAATGCCACTTTGTGACTCCAGAAACACTAGCTAGCATGTACAATTCATGCTGATTTGTTTGTAAGTTTGTACTGTACTATTTTCAGTATTTTTCTTTTATATACAAATAGCATCAAAGATAAGAAATTGGTTGTCAATAGCCCAAACAACCAAAATGGAGGGAGTAATAAGAACATAAGAACATAAGAATACATAATGATGAGAACGGGCCGTTCGGCCCATCTTGGCTCATCATGAGTAATGTGGGTAAACTAATTAGGAGATGCTAAAGATGTGATTGTGCCTCTAACACTTAACACACGGTGATAGCCTATGTGATTTGGGCTTTTTGCTCATATTCATAGAGAAAGGCAGCCACCGATTCATATGTTGGCCTACGATAGCCAATTGGAGACAAGTATTTCCTGTATTATTTTTTTTTGTATTATTTTTTTTGTTTCTGATTTTCTCCCATTTTCTCCCAATTTGGTAGCCAATTAGACCCGCTAATTTTTTTAAACCCGCCCCCTGGTGGCACTCTGGGCCAGAGCCAACACTTGGCGAGACGGGGAATTGAACCCCGGTCTCCGTGGCCAGCATCAGACGTTGTAACCACTGGACCACGCGGGAGGCCGTATTTCCTGTATTTTGAAAATACAAAATACATGTATTTTATCTGATAAATTTTCTGGCACCAGTATTTTGTATTTTGATCTGATACATTTATTTGAGGGGTATTTTGTATTTTGTAACAAGATACATTTTGATGTATCTTTGCCCATCTCTGCCAAAGCGTAGTATAAAAATACAAACATACAAAATACAAATTAAAAAATAAAACACACAAGTATTGTCTACATTTGGACATGAGAAAATACTCTCTTTTTTTTACATAAGATAAGAATTATAATATAATTAATTAATTATGAATTTATATTATTATAATTTCAATGTTGTAATTATTATATCTGTCCATTTTGGTGGCTCACTGACCCTCATGTTGTGGCAGTCTCTCTCTCTCTCTCTCTCTCTCTCTCTCTCTCTCTCTCTCTCTCTATCCCTCTCTCTCACACACACATACTCCCTCTCCCCCTTTCTCTCTCTTACTCTCTCACACATTGTCCCTCTCTCTCTCTCACACACACATACTCTCTCTCTCTCTCACACACACACACACATACTCTCTCTCAAATTCTAATTCTAATTCAAATGCCTTTATTGGCATGACAAAACGACTCATATTGCCAAAGCACACATTTACAGTTACAGACATAACACATCAACAGATTTACATAACACACAGAAAGGTATACATTTTTAGACATAACACACAATATGACATTAATTAACTCATTACAACCTATGAGCAGTCATTCCTTGTCCCTCAATTTGTGGCAGGTGGCTACATATTGTGCTGCCAATTTTGCACATTCCATCTTTTCCCCTAATTGATATTAGTCACCGTGGTCAGATAGTCTGCCATAGTGTACTGTCTGTTTACAGCCAAATAGCATTGACGTTTATTTGGGGTTTTTGTAATTTCATTCCAATGGGTTATGTATATTTCTTTGTGTTTATTAATAATTAGGTTGGGCTAGTAGATGTTAATGTATTGAGCCTCAGGGCCAGTTGGCTGAGGGGACTCTTCTCAATGTTCATTTCTTGGCTTTTCGGGGCTTTAAAGTGATAAGAGTGGGGGTTTCCAAAATTGTATGGCTCTTTTTTCAATGTGAATCGATCAAAGATATTGGCCTAATTCTGCCCTGCATGCATTGTTAGGTGTTTTCCTCTGCACCCAAAGGATGCTTTTACAGAACTCTGCATGCAGGG
>JAINUG010001110.1:0-31640 GCA_029706075.1 Aldrovandia affinis | reverse complement strand
CGATAATAATGGGCGACTTCAATTACCCCTCTATCAATTGGGAGATAGTGACAGGTCAGGGCAAATGTGAAGAGGAGTTTATAGATATGGTCAATGACTGCTTTTTGGTACAGTCTGTTACTCAGCCTACAAGAGGGAAATCAATACTGGATCTGGTTTTGTGTAACAATCCTGATATAATTTGCAGCACAGAGGTAGGAGAACCAATAGGAGCAAGTGACCACAGTGCAGTTATTTTTGATATTTTTGGCAAGTTAAGACAGCCTCCTCTAACTCTCGAATTTTTAATTTTAGACGAGCTGACTTTAATAAAATGAGAGAGAATTTAAGTAATATAGATTGGGTTAAATGTCATGGTTGTTCCCCTGACTTACCACTAGAGGGCGGTGTTGCGCCTTTCTGGTAGGAGGGGCGGAGCAAATCAATTACCATTTCCTCCTATTTAAACCTCAGCTGATTTCCGGTTCTTTGCGAAATCGTAAGCCTTTGTTACGATCTAGCCGGTAAGGTCTGTGTGTCTTTTTAAAGACGCGCTCAAAGAAACTTGCTATCGTTCAAGAAACATTTCCTATTCAAATCCTTAGCAAATGTAGGAATTCTTTTATGTGACTCGATTTAGGAAACTTACTCGCTCCCCCTGAGTTAGTTTGGTTTTCCGGGTACACAGTCTGTGGACTGTGTTTCGGGTTTCATTTCTTTCGTTGGTTATTTGGCTCTTCTAGCCGTTTATCTTTTCATTCAAACACTCGGTGTTGGTGGTTTATTTCATTCCTTTGTTTGTGTCTTTGTGGCACCTAGTCACCCGTTGGGTGATATTTCGGTTTCCCCCTTTTGTTATTGTTTCTCCTATTCTCTGTTACTTCAGAGTTTGTGGTTAAACTGTATAGTTACAGTTTAACTTATCGATATACCCCCGGGTTCTGCGATTGGCACCAATCCCTAAACCCACCATCACAGTACGATTTCGCCATGAACACGGCGTCAGCGGATTCCCGCGGTATCGAACAAATAGCAGAGTTGCAAAGCAGAGAAATGGAGAGACAGAGAACGACCATAGAAAATTTATTAGAACAACAACGAGTCATGCAAAACAACCAGGCTAGTATGGTCTCGTCTGTTCAAAATCTGGAGGGCTTGATCCAGACAATGGTCGACGGTCGTCCCCAAACTGCGGTAGGATTCGCCGGTCCTAATCCGGTCGTCACTCCTCGCTGGGGCACACCTGTGGGAGAGGGATTACGAGAGGCAAAATTCAGCTTCCTCCTCGTTTTAGCGGCGAGTCCGGTAAATGTCGGGGTTTTTAGCTCAGTGCCAAATCGTATTCCAGACTCAGCCATCTAGATATAGCTCAGAGGAGTCGCGAGTGGCACTCGTGCTATCATTATTATCGGGGCAGCCCTCGAGTGGGCAGTACCTCTTATTCGCTCTCAAGCACCGGTATTGACAGACTCGCTGGGTTTAATGAAGAGAATGGAGTTGGTTTTCGACCACGAACTTCACGACAGCGAATCTGCGACTAAATTGATGCGCATGCGCCAGGGTAACCAAAGCGTGGCGGAATTCTCGATTTCCTTCCGTACTCTCGCGGGAGTTACAGGGTGGCCTGAGAATCCTCTCATAACGTTGTTTACTAACGCGCTATCTGATCCGGTGAGAGACGCGCTAGCTACCATTGGCATTCCCGAGTCACTAGATGAACTAATTACCATCGCTATACGGATCGATAACCGTATTAGGGAACGCCAGCGAGAGAGAGGGGACAGAGAGCACCTGGTACCTACGAAAGGGTTCTTACCTCTGTTTCCTAAGCACTTGGGCAAAGCAGACGAACCCATGGAAGTAGACAGTGCTAGTTTTCGGGTCCCGGCCAGAGGGGATGCGGACTTTTGTCGGTACTGTCGACTGACGGGTCACGTTATTAAAAATTGTTCCACACTTAAGGGTAAACGAATAGTCTCATTATCGGGCCGGAAGCCGGTAGTGAGACATCAGTCCTCTTTCTTCCGAACCTTCATTCCTGTTGAACTATCCTGGGGGAGACAAAACATTAAAATAAACGCATTTCTTGATTCAGGAGCTGTTGATTGTTTTGTGGACTCCGGGTGGGCTAAAGGAACTCACTTACCTATTCGGGTTCTTTCACAATCTTGTGGTGTTACCGCTCTTGATGGTCGTCCGCTGGGTTCCGGTCGCATTAAGGAATCCACGGAGACTGTAAACATGCGGATCGCTTACGGCGAACACACAGAACAAATTAAGTTTTTTTTGGTCGAGTCGCCTACGTACCCATTAGTTCTCGGACACTCCTGGTTAATAAAACATCAACCACAGGTGAACTGGGGTAGTCATAAAAACCCTATTGTTCAATGGGGGGATCAATGTTCTCTTGGTTGTTTACCTTTTATTCCGTCGTCTTCCGGTTTCGGTGGGTCTAAAAATCACGAGACCGATTCGGAGACCGACGAATCTATTTACTGTTCGCCTAATCATGCTCCCTCATCCGTACACTCCAATGAGACGGAGAACGAACTCGAATGGGATCCTCAGTGTGCTTGGGAAGTCCCACTGGAGGAGTCCACGGCCGAGGAGATTAGTGACCTGGAATCCTTACCTTTTGATTCTTTAGAGGCAGACATGCCGTCTACGGACGATGAGCCCAATTATTCACGAGTTCCTAAAAGATCGGTTAGCTACTCCAGTTCCGATTCCCATAAGAAATTCCGAACTGCCCCCATTGAGCACGAGTTTCCAAGGGATAAGGAGGGAATGGAACTCATGAGTGCGGAATGTTACTCGCTACCTCTCGGCATTCCTAAGACTTATTCAGATCTTAGCGAGGTGTTTAGTAAGCAAAGGGCTACCAAGCTACCGCCGCACCGGCCTTATGACTGCGCTATTGAGCTTCACCCAGGCACTGTTCCCCCACGTGGATCCCTATATTCACTATCTGTACCTGAGAGTGCGGCTATGAAAAAATACATTTCTGAATCCCTTACTAACGGTTTTATCAGACCATCCACGTCTCCTGCTGGGGCGGGGTTTTTTTTGTCGGTAAAAAGGACGGGGGATTACGACCTTGTATCGATTACAGAGGGTTAAATAATATAACCATCAAGAATCGTTATCCTCTTCCCCTTATGAACTCTGCGTTCGAACGTCTTCAAGGTGCGTCTATCTTTTCCAAATTAGATCTTCGCAACGCATATAATTTGGTTCGCATCCGTCAGGGTGATGAGTGGAAAACAGCATTTAATACTCACAATGGGCATTACGAATACCTGGTTATGCCATTCGGCCTCACGTCTGCGCCGGCTGTCTTCCAGGCGTTTGTTAATGACGTACTCAGAGAGATGTTGGAGAAATCGGTGTTCGTTTATCTTGACGACATTTTGATTTTCTCCAATTCTCTCTCTGAGCACGTGAAGCACGTCAGACAGGTATTGAAATGCTTGTTAGAAGCCCAATTATTTGTAAAAGCAGAGAAATGTGTGTTTCACGCACCTTCAGTTTCCTTTCTAGGATTCATTGTCGCAGAGGGCAGGATCCAAATGGACCCCAATAAAGTGACTGCGGTCAAGGATTGGCCTGCTCCGGTCTCTGTAAAACAGGTGCAGCGTTTTTTGGGGTTTGCAAATTTTTATAGACGGTTTATCCGCAATTTTAGTTCAGTGGTCGCGCCCATTACGGCGCTTACAAAAAAGACTGTTTCTTCTCGGTTCCAATGGTCCCCTAAAGCGGAGGCGGCCTTCGCTGAACTAAAAAAAAGATTCTGTTCTGAACCCATTTTAATTTCTCCCAATCCGTCATTACCTTTCATTGTAGAGGTTGACGCCTCTGAGCTAGGGGTAGGGGCTATACTGTCCCAGCGGTCGGCCATGGACCAGAAGGTTCATCCATGCGCGTATTTTTCTCGGAGCCTTTCGCCTGCCGAGAGGAATTACAATGTAGGAGATCGGGAGTTATTAGCGGTTAAGATGGCGCTGGAGGAATGGCGTCATTGGCTAGAGGGGGCAGAACATCCCTTTACGGTCTGGACGGATCATAAAAATTTAGAATACATCCAGGGGGCTCAACGTCGTAATTCGCGGCAAGCTCGATGGGCATTATTTTTTACTAGGTTTAATTTTTTGTTGACTTACCGCCCTGGTTCAAAAAATATCAAACCTGACGCCTTGTCGCGCTTGTACGATGGGTCCGAACGGGACCATCTGCCCACACCCATTATTCCCACCGCACAGATTTTATCTCCTGTTTTATGGGAGATAGAAAGAGTGGTGCATGAGGCCCAACGCCTTGAGCCGGATCCTGGTGGGGGTCCACGGGGGTGCCTCTTCGTTCCCTCAGGAGCTCGCGCCCAGGTACTGCAGTGGGGTCACTCCTCTCGGCTCACAGGTCACCCAGGCGTACACCGTACGCACGATTTCCTGGGTAGACGGTTCTGGTGGCGGGGTATGGAGAGGGACGTGCGGGAGTTTGTTGCTGCCTGTAATATTTGTGCCCGCAACAAAGTGTCACAGCTGGCACCGTCAGGGTTACTGCGTCCGTTACCGGTTCCTCACCGTCCCTGGAGTCATGTCGCCTTAGACTTCGTCACCGGCTTGCCCAGCTCTAACGGCCATACTGTCATTTTGGTCATAGTTGACAGATTTTCCAAGGCCGCCCACTTCATTGCGCTTCCCAAGCTGCCGTCTGCGCTCGAGACGGCGCATCTTATGATGGACCATGTCTTTCGCCTTCACGGCTTGCCGCAAGACGTAGTGTCCGATCGGGGCCCCCAGTTTGCGTCCAGATTCTGGCGCGCGTTTTGTTCTCTTTTAGGGGCGTCGGTCAGTCTGTCTTCGGGTTTTCACCCACAGACTAATGGACAGACTGAACGCACCAATCAGACCATGGAAAACACTCTCCGGTGTCTGGTCTCCGCCAATCCCACATCATGGAGCCGGCATCTGGCCTGGGCGGAGTACGCCCATAACACTCTGCGTAATGCGTCGTCAGGTCTCTCTCCGTTTGAGGCTCAGTTTGGTTTTCAGCCTCCTCTGTTTCCTGAGCTGGAGGGTGACGCAGGGGTTCCCTCTGCAGCGGCCTTTGTGCGACGTTGTCGGGCTACCTGGCGGAGGGTTCGTACAGCACTATTGCGCGCAGTTGATCGCCAAAAGGAGTTTGCTAATCGCCGTCGGCGGGCAGCTCCATCGTATAGGGTAGGTCAACGGGTTTGGTTGTCCACACGAGATCTGCCGTTACGGGTAGAGTCTCGCAAACTCGCTCCGCGCTTTATTGGGCCTTTTAAAATCATCCGTAAGGTTAACCCTGTCACTGTGCAATTACAGCTTCCACAATCCATGCGGATACATCCCACGTTCACGTATCCCGCCTCAAACCATTACTCATTAGCGCCTTAGCACCTCCCGAAAATACCGCCACCGCCGCCTCGTATCATTGGGGGTGGTCCCGCTTATACGGTGCGTAGTATCGTGGCTTCGCGGCGTGTAGGTAGGGGTACTCAGTTCCTAGTGGACTGGGAGGGTTACGGTCCTGAGGAGCGCAGTTGGGTTCCGTCCCGGCACATCTTGGATCCATCGTTGATCCAAGATTTTCACCGGCGTGGGGCTGAAGGGTCGTCAGGAGTCGTCCCTTAAGGGGGGGGTCCTGTCATGGTTGTTCCCCTGACTTACCACCAGAGGGCGGTGTTGCGCCTTTCTGGTAGGAGGGGCGGAGCAAATCAATCACCATTTCCTCCTATTTAAACCTCAGCTGTTTTCCGGTTCTTTGCGAAATCGTAAGCCTTTGTTACGATCTAGCCGGTAAGGTCTGTGTGTCTTTTTAAAGACGCGCTCAAAGAAACTTGCTATCGTACAAGAAACATTTCCTATTCAAATCCTTAGCAAATGTAGGAATTCTTTTATGTGACCCGTTTTAGGAAACTTACTCGCTCCCCCTGAGTTAGTTTGGTTTTCCGGGTACACAGTCTGTGGACTGTGTTTCGGGTTTCATTTCTTTCGTTGGTTATTTGGCTCTTCTAGCCGTTTATCTTTTCATTCAAACACTCGGTGTTGGTGGTTTATTTCATTCCTTTGTTTGTGTCTTTGTGGCACCTAGTCACCCGTTGGGTGATATTTCGGTTTCCCCCTTTTGTTATTGTTTCTCCTATTCTCTGTTACTTCAGAGTTTGTGGTTAAACTGTATAGTTACAGTTTAACTTATCGATACCCCCGGGGTTCTGCGATTGGCACCAATCCCTAAACCCACCATCACAGAAATACCAGATGACTGGAAGCAGGGTAGTATAATTCCAATATATAAGAAGGGAGACCGTACTGACCCAGGGAACTATAGGCCTGTCAGTTTAACTTGCATCGCATGTAAAATGCTGGAATGTATTATTAGGGATAAGTTGGAATCATTCTTGAAAAATAATAGTATTTTAAGGGAGAGCCAGCATGGATTTCTCAAGGGAGGTCATGCCTAACAAACCTCCTGGACTTTTTCGAAGAGGCTACAAAGTGTGTTGACCTGAACCAGGCTTATGATGTTATATATTTGGACTTTCAGAAAGCATTTGACAAGGTACCACATGAGAGGCTCATTGCTAAAAATGAAATCAGTAGGAATTGTAGGAGTAGTTTCACAGTGGGTTAAAAATTGGCTGCAAGGGCGAATACAAAGAGTAACAGTAGGTGGGGCCGAATCTGACCTCGGTGCTGTGGGCAGTGGTGTCCCGCAGGGATCGGTGCTGGGACCTCTGCTCTTCCTTATTTATATAAATGATCTGGATATGGACATTAGTAGCAAAATAGTTAAATTTGCAGATGATACTAAACTTGGGGGTTTGGCAAACAGTTTGGAATCGACAAAAGTAATCCAAGATGATTTAAACAAAATCCAAAAATGGGCAGATACATGGCAGACGACGTTCAATATTGCTAAATGTAAAGTAATGCATGTGGGAAATAAAAACATTAGACAGGAGTATTTTATGGGAGGAGAAAAGTTAGTAGGTGTTCAATTTGAAAAGGATTTAGGAGTTGTAGTGGATCAAAGCCTATCTGCATCAAAGCAGTGTGCTACAGCAGTGAAAAAAGCCAACAGGATGCTGGGATACATAGCAAAAAGTATAGAGTACAAATCAAAGGAGGTTATATTAATGTTATATAACGCCTTTGTCAGACTGCACTTAGAATACTGTGTGCAGTTCTGGGCACCGCACTACAAGAGAGATATTGAAGCTCTTGAAAAAGTCCAAAGAAGGGCAACTAAACTGATACCTGGTATGAAAGGTAAAAGTTATGATGATAGACTTAAGGCACTCAATTTATTTAAAAGATTTTTAAGATAAGTGGGGTCAGCAGAACAAGAGGCCACAGGTGGAAATTAGTTAAAGGCAAATTCCGCACAGATATTAGGAAGTTTTTCTTTACACAGAGAGTTGTCAATGCCTGGAACAGCTTGCCAGGTCAGGTAGTAGAGGCAGAAACGCTCGGGCTATTCAAGGCCAGGCTAGATGTAGTACTAGATCAGGGTCGGCAACCCATAACACTCAAAGAGCCATTTGGACCCGGTTTCCACGGAAAAGAAAACACTGGGAGCCGCACCATTTTCTGTCGGCGAGGGGTGCAAATGAATCGGTCGCAGCGAAAAAAGCTGCGACCAGTTCATTTATTTCGCGGACCGGGGGAGGGTGCTACGCCAAAAAAATGAGCCCAATTTTGCGCCGGATTCAATTGGATACTTATTATTTATTTTCCCAGGCCACGCGGAGCCGCAACATAAGGCTGAAAGAGCCGCATGCGGCTCGGAGCCGCAGGTTGCCGACCCTGTACTAGATGTTCTTTAGATTAGGACATGATGAGCCAAGATGGGCGAACGGCCCGTTCTCATCATTATGTATTCTTATGTTCTTATGTTCTTAAATATCTCATGTATATGTATGTATATGTATATATGTATATATCTCATGCTCTCATGTGTATATATGTACTACCTTATAGCACATTTATTCCACTTATACCTATTTATTCCACTTATCCAACTCTATATACCTTGCATAGTGTATATTAGAGTGTACTTATTATTGCACTTACTCTCCTGCACATACTGTATAGTTGTACATAACTGCTATTTGCACTTCTGGTTAGACCCTCCTTAATTTCGTTGTTTTGTGTTTGCACTGGCAATGACAATAAAGTGAATCTAATCTAATCTAATCACAGTGGGGATCAAGTGGGCCACTCTCACGCTCAGGTACTACCTCCTGGGCAAATCCTTTACCCTCTATTCCGACTAAGCTCCCCTCCAGTGGCTCCACCAAATGAAAGATACTAACTCCAGGATCACCTGGTATCTGGCTTTGCAGCCATTTTGCTTTTGGGTGGTCCATCGGTCCACAAATGATTGTGTGGATTTCTTCTCCCAGGAGGGGGAATGTGCCCTAGCCGAATGTGCCCTGGCAGCATTCTGGTGATAGAGGGGTGTGGAAGGCGTTGGTCTGGACAGGAGTCAGGGCAATAATGGCCATGCTCAGTAGCGGGGCAGCCAGTGCATACACCTGTGTAACATAGTCTAATCATGCCTGTGTGCTTAAAACTAGTCTGCTCTCTTAGTGGGTGGGTGGAAACTGGGGAACTGAAGAACACCTAAGAGAGAGAGTAAAAATAAAGAGGGAGAAAACAAGACTGAAAAGTTAAAAAACCCTGCAATATGAATCTGTTTTCTGTTGTGTCGAAAAGCGATTTTAATTAGTTTATTATTTTGATTTATTATTTTTGTGTCCCGAATCCGTGAGGGCAATGGCGGACAATATTTCGTTTCTTTTATATTCAAGGTGTATGCTCTCTCTCCCTATCTCTGCACTGAAGCATACGGAAAAAATAAATGCTGGTCTGCTGACCGATTCACTCCACTCCCCGTATCCTGCTGTTCTCAAATATCAAATTATTTGGGGTGCAAAAACAGAACAAGAAAACAACACATAAATGCTAAAAAAACAGGACTGCTTGCTTTGAATATTGCACTGCAGGATTAAGTGCACTTTCCAGACAGGTTAAACGATTATTGACAATGGACTCCATGCACATAAATTAACGGCTGGATTCCAGAGAGGTGTCACGTTGTTTGATTAAAGCGATCTTGAAATCAGCCACATAATGGAGTAATTCCTTTCTACTGCTGGTGAAAGAAGGACATGGATCTTGGTGGCGTTATATGCAGAGTATAGATTCCTCATTATTTGGTCTGAGGCAGTTTTATTCTGAAATGGCAAGAAAAATTGGAGGTCTTGTCTTTCAGCATTCTTAGTATGAGCTTTCGTTAGGGGTAAGTATTGGATATTGGTAAACTGGATATGAGAACAGGAGTGACAGTCTTCATTTTATGCATGGGGGAACTGGTTTTAAATTGTATATAATTGTTTTCATATATCAATGTTCCAGTCAATCAATGCATATTATTCACTATGGATGTTTCTGTCTTTTTAATTTATTTTACTGCTATCAGCAAAGTCACAGAGTCATTATATACCATGACAAATTAAAAGCTGGTGTACTACATGGTTATTTTTATCTAAATCAGAAATATCAATGTTTTGTGTAGGCCTTTATTATTATTATTTTTAGCTTTTTCAGAATATTGGGAGGATATGTCTACAAAGGAGATATGCCACAATGTCCCTGAAATACGGGAAGGTCAGAATATAACTGATTATATGGATTCTGAAGTAATGCAGGTAGTAGGGGGTCATCTGCCATAGATTTCACAGCACTGTGTTGGTTAGTATTCTTTTCATGATGAGATTGCATGACTTTCATTACATTTGGGGTGTAATGCTGGCATTTATCTGTTCATATTGTCTCCTTACCTCTCTCTCTTTCTCTCTTTCACAGAGATGTACAGTCAGAACCTGTCGGACCCGGAAAATAAAGAGGAGCTAAAACAGAGGGCAATGGAGTTTCCATTAATTCAATTTAATTAATGGAGTAATCAAATAAGGATGTGGTCCTCATTTGTAAATAAATAATGTAAATACATTAAACATTTCTAACTTGTAAGTTTGTCATTGAAATATTTCTGTCTGTATATGGCGTAAGGCAGACTAAGGATTCTCAGCTTGGCACAATGCATGCTCATTAGTAGTTTGCTTTGTATTGTCCATAAGGTGTAAGGTCAGTAAATTCACATTAGGACTTGGAAAGCACCAGGGAGGTGGTTTTATGTGGTGATTAAGAAAAATTTATGTAGAGCATAATTTAAGGTTAGGTCAGATTAGGTTAACACACAGTAGTACTACACCACAGTAGGTAAAAGGTGGGTAAAATATAAATATATGCAAGTGTAACGAGGTGGTGTTGTACCATTTTAATTATGTAGGCACATTATGTAGTGCATATTCTAATATAGTAATATTATGCAACCTATGTATATAACTGACGTGTGTACAATGAGCTGGTGATGACGTTACCTAACGTGCTGTGCGTTACACTGGTTGTTTACATTTGATTGGTCGTTTCTCTTGTTCCATGTCCCGGACGAGTGGTGGTGCCGATGCTCAGCTGTTCTCAATCAGGCTAATTGTAATGGAGGCAGCGGACGCACCTCGGCGACTTTTAAAAAGGAAGCGCTACAGTCAAGTGGAGATCTCTACAGGGCGAGCAAGCTGGAAACTGCAGAACCACCGCGTTGGGTTTGGTGTCGTATGGGGTGTAAAAGCCGGTTTATTGCTGACTGTATGTAAAGTCTGTGTGAGATATTAGTGTAACGCTATCGGGTGTGTATAGCGTTATCCGCCGCAGTAGTCCGCCTCGGCTTTGGCTATTTTAGCTGTTTGTATGGTATCGCAGTTTCCGGTCTTGCCTCACTGTTTAGATACCGTGCACCTGCATTTATATTTTAAATTGGGATCCCTGCTTTTATATTGTCATTGTAACAGAGGTTGTTTTACTGTGTATTGTATTATCCTGCTACGAAACCGCACTTGATGTGTTTTAAACTTTGTTGTTTTCATTCCTTTGGGGAGGGCTCGGCTGTGCTTGATAGGACTACACTTTTAGCTGTTTTAAGTACCCTTCATATGTGCGGGGTTGCACACCCGTTTACTGTGGGGATTACAGTGTGTATTTGCCCAACTCTTCTACATTGTTGTACAGGATTTATAGTGTGCATGTAGCCCACTCTTCTGATTTGCTGTGTGGGGTGATGGTGTGCAGCTACCTAGCTCTTCTGGTGTGCTGGGCTGTTCTAGTGGCAGCCCTTACGGGACAGCCCGGGTCGTTACCCACTCTGTTAGTGTTTGTTACCATTGTTGAATAAATTATATTATTACCTTCTTCTGTGTTGTCAGATATGTTCACTGGTCACTGAGGTACTTCCCCAATTACATTTAAAGGTCTCTCACCTAACTGAGAGTGGCGTAGTCAACTACATTAAAAGTAGTAGTTTAGCCAGGTTACACAAGTAATTCCAGTTCTTTATTTGGACCTCCTCAATGCAATATTGATCCTGTTATTAGACGAAATCACACTCTCCACCAAGGGAATACTGCTCTGTATGCATGCAGCAAACAGCAGTGGATCAATACCTTGGCAGGAACATAATTCAGCCCTTTGTTTACTGGAATAATTACTGTCTTCATCATGTCTGGGTTCATATTTACCCTATGAAACCCTCTTATCAGTGAATACGAATCGTGTCACACAATGGGCAACCGTTTGAATGGTGGTTGAATTCGAGTGGAACCACAGAACCTGGCTGTGAACACGGTACGAAGAGGAATTAGCCTATGCAAAATGCCACAAAGTTGTGCAGCATTTGGCTGTACAAATAGGAGGAACCATAGAAGCAAGGCTCGTGGGATAACTTTCCCCAAGTAAGTGGCTATTTCACTATCACTTAAAGCTGATGTTAAATGACCGACAGATATCGCCATGATGATACCAAAACATATAACATGCGAACGTTAGCTAGTTGTCAAACCACTGCTTGACCTAAGTGACTAAAAGTGATATTTACTTGATAGTCATCTAATCCGTTGTTTTAAGTGGGTGCGTGCGCGTGTGTTGGGGGACGATAAGATTATAATAAATGGATAAATCCACATCTTACGTGGCTAACACAACAATGAATTCGATGACTATCATGTCAATATCACTTTGTCACTTGGAGGTACTGACTCGAATTGAAGAATCCATCAAAAATAATGCCCAGTACCAACTATCACTGCTAAAAATGCGAGTGAACACATGAGACGATCATTGCGGTAATCACGTGATATTTCCAAGTTCTTACCCTGATATTTCTGCCCCCCTACCCCCATAAAAAAAGAAAACCTGAAGAAATGTTGGTATTCAATGCGTGTCTGTGCAGATATCTTAGCAAAAACATTTGGTCATTTATTTGATGAATTACGATAATGTTCTATAACTACTGGCTAATGTTAACGTTGCCGTGTATCAACTAACTAGCTAGATTAACGTTCATTAGCTACCAACGTTAACTCGTTAAATTAGTTCAGGGAGTGAAAACGTGAAAATGCCTATATCACTTATGTGGAAATTAAATTAAATGTAAAGTAGTACTAACGTGGCCTGCATCGTACGCCAGACCCTTTATTACTTCAGACTCGTGTGTGATGGGTTATAAACGAACGACAGGCGCCATTGTATTTAAAAGTGTAAATCGGTGCCTCGACCAGGTGGGTTGCTCCCGGAGAATAGTAGGCCTAGCATAAAGCAAATCGTGAGCGAATTCGTATTTGACAATAGGTAAATTGGTCAACACATCTAGTATTATATGGGTAGTACTGAAATTGTATGAAATATCTAGCTAATCTAGATAAAGTAATTACATAAATATTCAAACTAGCCGACGTCAATTACAGGGTTCCTACAAGTTTCAACAAGTCAAATTTAAGACCTCTTTGAATAGAATTTAGACCTATTCGCGACACCATATGATAGCTTTTTGTCATCCTCGAGGTGATGAAATTAGGATTTCACTGCCATAGACAAAAAGTGAAGGATAATTAATATAAAATAAATAAGTCTCAAAAGTACATTTATTTTTATATTTTTATTAACTGTAGAAAGTCACTTCAAAGTGAAGAGAACAAAGTGCACAAAGCTTATAACAGCTTAATGTTACAGTATGTCTACAAAGAGACACGACACTTGTTACTATGCAACAGAGCTGGGAGGAACTACTTGAGGAATTTCTGTGAAAACTGAACCAGTCCCCAACAACAAAAACATCACTCAATCTTTCTGAGCTCTGCTCCTTTGCCTCTATCTCCTTCTCAATTATCTCAAGCTCAGCAAACTTCTTCTTGCTGCCCTTTCGCAGGATGTTTGACTTGGAGATGAGCTCGGCCATCTTTGTGCCAGACTTGGCCTCTGCCTCTTCTGCTGTCTTGTCAGCCTCTGGCCAGACCTTGACACCTCTAGGATGGTTCTCTTTCTCAGCTCCTCGAGGTCGTCCTCTGCAGCCTTTCTCTTCCGAGCCTTTGCTTCAAACTCCTTCTTCCTTCTCTCCTCTGTAAGGTAGTCACGGTACCTGGTCCTAGCTGCTTCCACAGACTTCAGAAGCTCCTTAGTGAGTGGCACCTGTCAGGGAAATTCATATAATTGTATTATAAAACATTGCATTGCTTTTAAAACTAATATATCAGTTAAAACTCTACCGTTGGGCCTGTTGACTAGAAAAGGAAGTGACATGTGTTTTAAATAAACCGTTTTTAATAAATGAAGAAACTTGATGAAATTAACACACCTTAGTAACACCTCCGTGTAGAGCGACATAGTCGCACACAAAGCGCCGAGCAACAACAGTGTCCCCATTATGTTGGTTGTCTCCACCGCTTTGTTCACCGAAAGTCTCTTGACAGACGCTTGACCGTGGGACAAGATGAGCAGCTTCTGGCAAAAGCCCAGAGGTCAGGGTAGGGCTACAGGAAGGGTGACTGAGAATATTCAAATGGCTGTGATAATTGCAATATTGGCTAACAACAATCATTTCAAATGTAGGCTACTCAAACACTCATTCCTATGAAGCTGAAAATTAACATGCACTGTAGCTAGTATGTTCACAGATGAGACTAAGTTAACGTTAGCCTACAATAGGCCCACTGATGTAAAGTTAGCTGTGACACACTACAGCTAATTGCATTATAGAAAAATAGCTACCAAATGGAACAGATCAATAATTGATTTGCGTTACTTACTTTGACATTCGCCAGCAAGTCCTGCGCGGTTGCATGTCCCATGAACTGGGACCCCAGGTACCTAGACTGGACTTTCCCCTCATCCCAGAAACGAACATGCATGTCCAGCTGCTTGGTCTTGGTCACCTTGTTCAAACTTTCATCAAACATAACAACGAATGGTCCGTTGACTTTCGCGACGATCCCTCTATGTATTCCGCCAAACCGAACTTTGTGATATAAGCCGTCTTATCACCACCACACGCAAATGTTTTCGCGAAAATCGGGGAACATGCGGGCAAAAACTTGCCAATGCCTTCGTTGCCGTTATAGGACTGGTGTTTAACTACGGTTTCCAGCGTCCACATCACTTCGGGAGGCCGATTAGAGGTACCGGGAGACTGGGCCGCGGTAGCGGGGAGCTGGGAGGCCGGAGGCGGAGCTGCAGGCACTGCGTCCCCCGATGGAGGAAGCATGGAGGAGAGTTGTCTGGTTTGTTGCAGACCTCTTATTTGGGTCTCATGTTTCGAGGACTTCGCATGCGATTCCAGACTTTACCCCTAATGTTCCGAGTTTAATATTTTTCGTGCGGATTCCCATCCACTGCTTTTAACCAGGACCTAAACGCGCTTTTCTCTACCCATAGCTCATTAAACCTACACTTGCCCGTGGCTTATTCAATTACATAGCGAGGGAACTCAAAACAAAACACTAGTTAGCTCTTGTCTACGTTCAACCAACTCGAACGATACAGCTTCGTTCGCCAATAATTTCTCCCGGGGGCAGCGAATTGGCATTTTTTTGGTTCCAGCTTGATTAATTTCGTGTAAATAGATAGGACTGATTTCTTTGCAGGACACTCAAAAACATTTTTAACACAATAGAGAGCTAATCTCACTTTTAAGACCTAGCAAATCATTTTTAAACCCAATAACTAAAATGTAAGACCTTTTTAGGCCTTAAAATCGGATTGTTGGATTTTTAGACTTTAAGACTTTTTAAGACCATGCGGGAACCCTGCAATTAAAACATAGCCTACTATTGGCAAACGAAATAACTTGACCAATTGGAATAAATCACGTTATCACACG
This sequence comes from Aldrovandia affinis, assembly GCA_029706075.1. Taxonomy (NCBI): domain Eukaryota; kingdom Metazoa; phylum Chordata; class Actinopteri; order Notacanthiformes; family Halosauridae; genus Aldrovandia; species Aldrovandia affinis. The sequence continues at coordinate 16,367 of JAINUG010001110.1, read as the reverse complement.
AAATGAGTAAATTAGGCTATGGAAACACGACATGCATTTAGGCTATTAGTTAACCACAAAAAATGTGATTAGTTACCCCAAATTACGGTTTTGTTTGAGGAGGTCTTTTGCGGTCCATGAGGAAGGATTCGCAAAAGTAAGCATGGCTCAGTTTGATGTACTCAATTTCATTTCAACCAGGAAATAATACCAGAGCAACAGAGGCGAACTCTTCGCGGCAGCCAAGCTGTCCACAGTCATAGCATATTTCGCGGAGATTGAGCGCTACAGAGTAAACCACTAGACTTTTTCACCATTTCCTTCTCACCGCTTCAAAACTTCCCGCGAGGCACTGAAAGCTAGAGACAAAACAGTAACCACATCTGCGGAAAGCACAAACAAGTTAGGGTTAGGCGTTACTCTGCGAAAAGTTTTAGTTGTGTCGAAGACTTTATAGTGTCTGTGACGTAAGGGTTAGACACACACCCTTGGGTACTACTGACCGTAAAAACCTTCTTCTTCTTCTTCTGTGGATTTTAACGGCGGTCGACATCCAAATTGTTGCATTACCGCCACCTTCTGGTTACCTCCATCAACTGCTTCCCTACTAGATTCTTTTGATTAGTCCAGTTTCTTTAAAAACTGAACAACACCTTTCTCCCCTGCACTTCTCCCACACAACCCACAATGTCCTTCACCCTCAACTCTACTTGTCTCAGTCTCTGCAGTCCAGTCAGCATAGTCCTTCTCTCCTCCTCATATCTCCTGCATGAGATTAAGACATGCTCCACCGTCTCCCTTTCCTGACACAGATCACATTGCCCAGTCGGATGCTTCCCCTATTATATTAAGTGTTCCGTCTGCATTACTATGCCCAATTCTCAGTCTACTAATTACTATTTGTTCTTTCCTATTATCCCCACTATTTCCTACCCCTCCCACTTTATTTTGTATTTCATGTAAATGTCTCCCCTTTACTTCCTTATCCACTTCTGCTGCCACTGATTTACTATTTCCCCCACACTATGCTTTTCCCCTCTGATTTTGGAAAGTTTTATATTGATGTCCACCTGTTCTCCTGACTGCTTCCTTAGCCACCTTGTCTGCTTTTTCATTCCCTGGTATTCCCACATGCGCTGGCACCCACATACATTGAACAATTTTCCCCTGCCTATCTACCCTTGCTTTCGTATAGCACCTCTATAGTAGATCTTGATGGCTTTTACCTACCCCACTTTTGATACTAGTCAACACTGCCACCGAGTCACTACATATGATTATTTTATTTTCTACCCCTTCTTCTGCCCACTCTAACCTAACAAAATGGCCACTAGCTCAACTGCATACACACTTAGATAATCTGATGTCCTTTTTTTTTTTTTTATCTTTTTACTGGGAATCACAGCTGCTGCCCCTGTTACCTGCTTCTGTGGATCCTTAGACCCATCTGTAAAAATACATACATAATCCCCTATACTTACTACCCATATGACTATGGTATTCTTTTACTAATTCTAAATTTTTACTCCTACTCTTTGCCTTCAGGATATCAAAATCCACCTCTACCTGCTCCATAGTCCACACTGGTCTAACAGGCCACAACACAGTTGGACCAAACTCTAACTCCAGAACCTTCATTTGTTCAGCCCTACTCTTACCTACCCACCCAAAACTAGCTTTTTGTGCTCTTCCCCCTCTCCCAGCAATCTTCCAAACCCTCTTAGTCGGATGATTATCCTCATGCCCCCTCAAATTAATCCAATAATTTACCATCAGATGCTTTAAGTCGCATCCCCAACGGCATCTCTCCCGCCTCAACTTGAAGAGCACACACTGGTGCTGTTTTCACTGCCCCTAGGCATATCCTCAGAGCCCTAGCCTGAATCACATCTAATACAGCCAACACCGTCTTGGCTGCTGACCCATACACCACACACCCATAATCTAATCTTGACCTGATTAATGCTACATACACATACTTTAATGACTTAATATCAGCTCCCCAATCTAACCCAACCAGACATCTCATTATATTTATAGCTTTCTTTTTTTCTTCACTAAACTACCAATATGTTCTCTCCATGTTAACCTGAATCAAAATGGACTCCAAAATCAAAAACTCTCCACTCTCTCCAACTCATTTCCATATAACTTAACTTACTTACCTCCCTACTTTTCTTACCTGTAAAGAACATAACTTTAGTTTTTTCCACAGAGAACTTAAAACTCCACTCCATTCCCCATCTCTCCACCTGATCTACCCTTCCTGCAGTTTCTTAACTATATAATTTAAATTCCTCCCCTCTTCCACAAAGCCCCGTCATCTGCAAACAAAGACCTTCCCAATCCCACTGGACTCCTCTCAAAAATATCATTTATCATGACTGAGAATAATGTCGGACTAATCACACTCCCCTGGGGCGTACCATTCTCCACCACATGTTTCCCTGAAAACTCTGATCCTACCTTTACCTGAATAACCCTTTCACTTAAAAAAATCCATAACCCAGTTGAAAGTATTTCCCCAACTCCCATTCTATGAAGCTTAATCATCAACCCTTCTCTCCACAACATATCATAAGCCTTCTCTCCACATCAAAAACACTGCAGCCACTATCTCCTTCTCTTCACCTGTGCTTTTCTTACCTCATCCTCCAAACACACCACTGGATCCATTGTACCCCTCCCTCCTAAAGCCACTTTGATATGCTGCCACCAACCCTCCTTTCCAGAAAATGCATAAACCTCTCATTGACCATCCTTTCCATCAATTTACAGATGTGGACGTTAGAGCAATGGGCCTGTAATTAGCTGGATTACTAGGATCTTTACCCGGCTTCCTGATTGAATTATAATTGCTTCCTTCCAACTCCTAGGCACTCTCCCCTCCTTCCATACTTTATTAAATAACATCAATATCTTTTTAAATTCTCCTTCCCTAACTGTTTAATCATACAACATATTCCATCATTCCCTGGTGCACTCATCCCTGTTTTCCTAGAGCTCTCCTCAACTCCCCAACAGTAAATGGTAAATCTATCTCATTCTCACTGTCACCCTTCCTCCTTAAAGCCTCCCTATTTCCATCTTTAGTTTTTTCCCTTCCCTTTATTGCCTGTTACCCATACACATTTTACATTATGACTTAATGCAATATTTGTTTTGAATCGATGGAAAACCCTAAAATAACACATCATAATGCACATATAACTTTAATAATCTGTCATGGTTGTTCCCCTGACTTACCACCAGAGGGCGGTGTTGCGCCTTTCTGGTAGGAGGGGCGGAGCAAATCAATCACCATTTCCTCACTATTTAAACCTCAGCTGTTTTCCGGTTCTTTGCGAAATCGTAAGCCATTGTTACGATTTAGCCGGTAAGGTATGTAGCGTCTTTTTAAAGATACTACTCAAAGTACTTTCTTTAGGAACAAAGAATCTCCTTAGCAAATGTAGGACTTCTTTTATGTGACCCGATTTAGGAAACTTACTCGCTCCCCCTGAGTTAGTTTGGTTTTCCGGTTAGACAGTCTGTGGACTGTGTTTCGGGTTTCATTTCTTTCATTGGTTATTTGGCTCTTCTAGCCGTTTATCTTTTCATTCAAACACTCGGTGTTGGTGGTTTATTTTATTCCTTTGTTTGTGTCTTTGTGGCACCTAGTCACCCGTTGGGTGATATTTTCGGTTTCCCCTTTTGTTATTGTTTTTCCTATTCTCTGTTACTTCAGAGTTTGTGGTTAAGCTGTATAGTTACAGTTTAACTTATCGATACCCCCGGGGTTCTGCGATTGGCACCAATCCCTAAACCCACCATCACAGTACGATTTCGCCATGAACACGGGCGTCAGATGGTCCCCGCGGTATCGAACAAATAGCAGAGTTGCAAAGCAGAGAAATGGAGAGACAGAGAACGACCATAGAAATTTTATTAGAACAACAACGAGTCATGCAAGACAACCAGGCTAGTATGGTCTCGTCTGTTCAAAGTCTGGAGGGCTTGATCCAGACAATGGTCGACGGTCGTCCCCAAACTGCGGTAGGATTCGCCGGTCCTAATCCGGTCGTCACTCCTCGCTGGGGCACACCTGTGGGAGAGGGATTACGAGAGGCAAAATTCAGCTTCCTCCTCGTTTTAGCGGCGAGTCCGGTAAATGTCGGGGTTTTTTAGCTCAGTGCCAAATCGTATTCCAGACTCAGCCATCTAGATATAGCTCAGAGGAGTCGCGAGTGGCACTCGTGCTATCATTATTATCGGGGCAGCCTCGAGTGGGCAGTACCTCTTATTCGCTCTCTCAAGCACCGGTATTGACAGACTCGCTGGGTTTAATGAAGAGAATGGAGTTGGTTTTCGACCACGAGCTTCACGACAGCGAATCTGCGACTAAATTGACGCGCATGCGCCAGGGTAACCAAAGCGTGGCGGAATTCTCGATTTCCTTCCGTACTCTCGGGAGTTACAGGGTGGCCTGAGAATCCTCTCATAACGTTGTTTACTAACGCGCTATCTGATCCGGTGAGACGCGCTAGCTACCATTGGCATTCCCGATTCACTAGATGAACTAATTACCATCGCTATACGGATCGATAAATCGTATTAGGGAACGCCAGCGAGAGAGAGGGGACAGAGAGCACCTGGTACCTACGAAAGGGTTCTTACCTCTGTTTCCTAAGCGCTTGGGCAAAGCAGACGAACCCATGGAAGTAGACAGTGCTAGTTTTCGGTCCCGGCCAGAGGGGATGCGGACTTTTGTCGGTACTGTCGACTGACGGGTCACGTTATTAAAAATTGTTCCAAACTTAAGGGAAAACGAATAGTCTCATTATCGGGCCGGAGCCGGTAGTGAGACATCAGTCCTCTTTCTTCCGAACCTTCATTCCTGTTGAACTATCCTGGGGAGACAAAACATTAAAATAAACGCATTTCTTGATTCAGGAGCTGTTGATTGTTTTGTGGACTCCGGTGGGCTAAAGGAATTCACTTACCTGTTCGGGTTCTTTCACAATCTTGTGGTGTTACCGCTCTTGATGGTCGTCCGCTGGGTTCCGGGTCGCATTAAGGAATCCACGGAGACTGTAAACATGCGGATCGCTTACGGCGCAGCACACAGAACAAATTAAGTTTTTTTGGTCGAGTCGCCACGTACTCCATTAGTTCTCGGACACTCCTGGTTAATAAAACATCAACCACAGGTGAACTGGGGTAGTCATAAAAACCCTATTGTTCAATGGGGGGATCAATGTTCTCTTGGGTGTTTACCTTTTATTCCGTCGTCTTCCGGTTTCGGTGGGTCTAAAAGTCACGAGACCGATTCGGAGACCGACGAATCTATTTACTGTTCGCCTAATCATGCTCCCTCATCCGTACACTCCAATGAGACGGAGAACGAACTCGAATGGGATCCTCAGTGTGCTTGGGAAGTCCCACTGGAGGAGTCCACGGCCGAGGAGATTAGTGACCTGGAATCCTTACCTTTTGATTCTTTAGAGGCAGACATGCCGTCTACGGACGATGAGCCCAATTTGTCACGAGTTCCGAAAAGATCGGTTAGCTACTCCAGTTCCGATTCCCATAAAAAATTCCGAACTGCCCCCATTGAGCACGAGTTTCCAAGGGATAAGGAGGGAATGGAACTCATGAGTGCGGAATGTTACTCGCTACCTCCCGGCATTCCAAAGACTTATTCAGATCTTAGCGAGGTGTTTAGTAAGCAAAGGGCTACTAAGCTACCGCCGCACCGGCCTTATGACTGCGCTATTGAGCTTCACCCAGGCACTGTTCCCCCACGTGGATCCCTATATTCACTATCTGTACCTGAGAGTGCGGCTATGAAGAGATACATTTCGAATCTCTAACTAATGGTTTTATCAGGCCATCCACGCCTCCTGCTGGGGCGGGGTTCTTTTTTGTCGGAAAAAGGATGGGGATTACGACCGTGTATCGATTATAGAGGGTTAAATAATATTACCATAAAGAATCGTTATCCTCTTCCACTTATGAACTCCGCGTTTGAACGCTCTCCAAGGAGCGTCTATTTTTTCCAAGTTGGACCTTCGCAACGCATATAATTTGGTTCGCATCCGTCAGGGTGATGAGTGGAAAACAGCATTTAATACTCACAATGGTCATTACGAATACCTGGTTATGCCATTCGGCCTCACGTGCGCGCCGGCTGTCTTCCAGGCGTTTGTTAATGACGTACTTCAGAGAGATGTTGGAGAAATCGGTGTTCGTTTATCTTGACGACATTTTGATTTTCTCCAATTCTCTCTCTGAGCACGTGAAACACGCCAGACAGGTATTAAAATGCTTGTTAGAAGCCCAATTATTTGTAAAAGCAGAGAAATGTGTGTTTCACGCACCTTCAGTTTCCTTTCTAGGATTCATTGTCGCAGAGGGCAGGATCCAAATGGACCCCAATAAAGTGACTGCGGTCAAGGATTGGCCTGCTCCGGTCTCTGTAAAACAGGTGCAGCGTTTTTTGGGGTTTGCAAATTTTTATAGACGGTTTATCCGCAATTTTAGTTCAGTGGTCGCGCCCATCACGGCGCTTACAAAAAAGACTGTTTCTTCTCGGTTCCAATGGTCCCCTAAAGCGGAGGCGGCCTTCGCTGAACTAAAAAAAGATTCTGTTCTGAACCCATTTTAATTTCTCCCAATCCTTCATTACCTTTCATTGTAGAGGTTGACGCCTCTGAGCTAGGGGTAGGGGCTATACTGTCCCAGCAGTCGGCCATGGACCAAAAGGTTCATCCATGCGCGTATTTTTCTCGGAGCCTTTCGCCTGCCGAGAGGAATTACAATGTAGGAGATCGGGAGTTATTAGCGGTTAAGATGGCGCTGGAGGAATGGCGTCATTGGCTAGAGGGGGCGGAACATCCCTTTACGGTCTGGACGGATCATAAAAATTTAGAATACATCCAGGGGCTCAACGTCGTAATTCGCGGCAAGCTCGATGGGCATTATTTTTTACTAGGTTTAATTTTTGTTGACTTACCGCCCTGGTTCAAAAAATATTAAACCTGACGCCTTGTCGCGCTTGTACGATGGGTCCGAACGGGACCATCTGCCCACACCCATTATTCCCACCGCACAGATTTTATCTCCTGTTTTATGGGAGATAGAAAGAGTGGTGCATGAGGCCCAACGCCTTGAGCCGGATCCTGGTGGGGTCCACGGGGTGCCTCTTCGTTCCCTCAGGAGCTCGCGCCCAGGTACTGCAGTGGGGTCACTCCTCTCGGCTCACAGGTCACCCAGGCGTACACACCGTACGCACGATTTCCTGGGTAGACGGTTCTGGTGGCGGGGTATGGAGAGGGACGTGCGGGAGTTTGTTGCTGCCTGTAATATTTGTGCTCGCAACAAAGTGTCACAGCTGGCACCGTCAGGGTTACTGCGGCCTTTACCGGTTCCTCACCGTCCCTGGAGTCATGTCGCCTTAGACTTCGTCACCGGCTTGCCCAGCTCTAACGGTCATACTGTCATTTTGGTCATAGTTGACAGATTTTCCAAGGCCGCCCACTTCATTGCGCTTCCTGCTGCCGTCTGCGCCGAGACGGCGCATCTTATGATGGACCATGTCTTTCGCCTTCACGGCTTGCCGCAAGACGTAGTGTCCGATCGGGGTCCCCAGTTTGCGTCCAGATTCTGGCGCGCGTTTTGTTCTCTTTTAGGGGCGTCGGTCAGTCTGTCTTCGGGTTTTCACCCACAGACTAATGGACAGACTGAACGCACCAATCAGACCATGGAAAACACTCTCCGGTGTCTGGTCTCCGCCAATCCCACATCATGGAGCCGGCATCTGGCCTGGGCGGAGTACGCCCATAACACTCTGCGTAATGCGTCGTCAGGTCTCTCTCCGTTTGAGGCTCAGTTTGGTTTTCAGCCTCCTCTGTTTCCTGAGCTGGAGGGTGACGCAGGGGTTCCCTCTGCAGCGGCCTTTGTGCGACGTTGTCGGGCTACCTGGCGGAGGGTTCGTACAGCACTATTGCGCGCAGTTGATCGCCAAAAGGAGTTTGCTAATCGCCGTCGGGCGGGCAGCTCCATCGTATAGGGTAGGTCAACGGGTTTGGTTGTCCACACGAGATCTGCCGTTACGGGTAGAGTCTCGCAAACTCGCTCCGCGCTTTTATTGGGCCTTTTAAAATCATCCGTAAGGTTAACCCTGTCACTGTGCAATTACAGCTTCCACAATCCATGCGGATACATCCCACGCCCACGTATCCCGCCTCAAACCATTACTCATTAGCGCCTTAGCACCTCCCGAAGTACCGCCACCGCCGCCTCGTATCATTGGGGGTGGTCCCGCTTATACGGTGCGTAGTATCGTGGCTTCGCGGCGTGTAGGCAGGGGTACTCAGTTCCTAGTGGACTGGGAGGGTTACGGTCCTGAGGAGCGCAGTTGGGTTCCGTCTCCGGCACATCTTGGATCCATCGTTGATCCAAGATTTTCACCGGCGTGGGTCTGAAGGGTCGTCAGGAGTCGTCCCTTAAGGGGGGGGTCCTGTCATGGTTGTTCCCCTGACTTACCACCAGAGGGCGGTGTTGCGCCTTTCTGGTAGGAGGGGCGGAGCAAATCAATCACCATTTCCTCACTATTTAAACCTCAGCTGTTTTCCGGTTCGTTGCGAAATCGTAAGCCATTGTTACGATTTAGCCGGTAAGGTATGTAGCGTCTTTTTAAAGATACTACTCAAAGAAACTTTTCTTTAGGAACAAAGAATCTCCTTAGCAAATGTAGGACTTCTTTTATGTGACCCGATTTAGGAAACCTACTCGCTCCCCCTGAGTTAGTTTGGTTTTCCGGTTAGACAGTCTGTGGACTGTGTTTCGGGTTTCATTTCTTTCATTGGTTATTTGGCTCTTCTAGCCGTTTATCTTTTCATTCAAACACTCGGTGTTGGTGGTTTATTTTATTCCTTTGTTTGTGTCTTTGTGGCACCTAGTCACCCGTTGGGTGATATTTTCGGTTTCCCCCTTTTGTTATTGTTTTTCCTATTCTCTGTTACTTCAGAGTTTGTGGTTAAGCTGTATAGTTACAGTTTAACTTATCGATACCCCCGGGGTTCTGCGATTGGCACCAATCCCTAAACCCACCATCACAGTATCACTCATTCATATCAAATAATGTCATGTATTTATGTGTCTTAACAGAGAACGAGCCTGCAGACACAGACAGTCCAACAGCCCAGGCCAAACACTACAGGACCTTACAGGCCCTGTGGAAGAAACCAAATCCCAACAAGGAATCTGTGGCCCAGCTCCTGGATCTGGAATCTGGAGCTAGAAGGGCTTTCATAGATTCTGATTCCATCAAAGAGGAGGACAGACATGAAAAAATAATTGATGCATATCCTTGTTTCAAGGACATTGGACATGTAAGTCATTATTGACTGTGAACATAATTAAAAACATGGTTCCATACAGAAAAATGCTTTATATAACAATTTCTTCCTTTTTAGTGATGCATTCAAAGGTCTGATGTGTGAATTGGCTATTGTGTATTTCATAGGTGATGGATGAGCTTCGGCGCATTTTGGACCGTGATAACTGCCAGTACATCGATGAAGTGAAGGGAAGATGGGCCGACTTTTGCCAGAAGGTCCAGTTTTATGGGGTCTCGAAGAAGATTTTGAAACCACCAATGGGAATGGACCAAGGTAAGCAATGATGTTTTCATTGTGTGTTATTAGTGATCAGGGTGGACATTAGGGCATATTAATTGTCTCCCTTGTGCTAGTGTCTTTGGTGTTTCTTCCTTTTTTTCTATGTTCACGATCACATAGTATGTTGAATGTATCTGTTGTAGACTGTGGGCTCTATTTTCGTGCCGGCGCTAAGCGGCGTTATGACCTAGCGCTGGTGAATTGCCAGGTTCGTCTGTCGCAAAGTGAATATTTCCTGCCTCCGCCGAGTTTGGCAATTTCGTGGTGCACAATAAAGGCGTTTGCGTGACTATGGGCTGGGCAGCGCAATAGGGGGTGTGACAATGAAAACAGTCGGCGCTATGCAAGTTTGGTGTCAAATAATGAGTTTGCGATAACGTCCAACTAGACCACCTCTTAACGCAAACGCTGGCGTTCTGTGCAATTTGGTGACTTTATTGATGCGCACATATGAAGGGTTATCTGAAATCACATGAGAATGTTTTGTGAATATTGTTAATTTCCCCCCACGTCTGCAAATGGGGGCGTAGCGGGGAGGCTTAAGGCATTTCATTTCTTTTTTAACATTTCTATTTCTAATTTTACCCTTTATCCCACGCGAATTCCCGATTGCATATAGCAGGATCTGTCGCTAACCTCTTTAGTCCGCTGAGACAGGAAGGAGGAAGCCGTGAGCGTAGTTAGCTAATGTTGTTAGTTGGAAATTCCCAAGTTTAACTAAAATATTTAGATAAATCAGCTAGTTAACTACATCATTCTGCTTTATGAAATGCTATGCTATATTTCTCGCTGCTGCTCATCTGCTAGATGCCACCAGCAGTCCGAAATGTATTGACTCTCCTTCCAGTCCCAAAACCCCGCACTTGGGTTGTCAAGTAATTTACAGTAGGCTACCTCACATCTTTCATCAAAACGTTTATCAAAATTGAGTTTTAAGTATAGACTAAATTGTAGCCTAAGTCAGCCACTTCATTTGCTAAACATCTTGCAATCGAAATTGACTGCATGAATTGATGTGCAGCCTAAATGCGTCTATTTCCAATCACTCTGTATAGTCGGTGGTCTGGTGATGATGGTCATTCATTGTGCCTGTCGCTCTGACTTGAATGGATTTTGAATTTAACATCAACTCAAACGTAGCCTACTTCTCAAATGTCACAGAAATGCAGGAAATTAACTCAATGTAAACAAAAATGTAACTGCTGGTTATAAGAAATCCTTTACATTAAAGTAGAAATTTGGTATTTAAAAATGCATTGGATTTTTTTCTCCCCATAGCGTCATTTTGCCATACCCTATGTTTTGTTGAAATTACGCCACTGCTGCTAACAATGGTTTATACCAATATTTTAAGGGACCCCCTCAAGAGTTAGTGGGTATTTTGATCCCTGCTGTTAGTAGGCTATTGAAATAATGAATGGTACATAGAAAATCTACTAATGCAAATTAATGGCTAACAGTATTCCTTCAAATATTTCTTTTTAATAATCTTCTTTTTTTAATGTGAATGCTCAGTTTGGGCAAGGATCAGCTCGGAAGTATCTTGGCTACTGTCTGGGGGAGGAGGGTGGCAAATACACTCGGCGAAAGACCCTGCAAACTTCAGATGTGTTCCTTATTTTTTTGTGCATGAGGTGGCAGCCCTACCTTGGGGGCTTCTTTGGGGTGCAATGGCTGATTGTAAGGCTTTTGTTGGCCAGTAAAGACCAGTAGTAGTTAGGCCCAGTTGTTAATGTTAGTGGTCAGTAAAGACCAGTAGTAGTTAGGCCCAGTTGTTAATGTTAGTGGTCAGTAAAGACCAGTAGTAGTTAGGCCCAGTTGTTAATGTTAGTGGTCAGTAAAGACTGGTAGTAGTTAGGCCCAGTTGTTAATGTTAGTGGTCAGTAAAGACCAGTAGTAGTTAGGCCCAGTTGTTAATGTTAGTGGTCAGTAAAGACCAGTAGTAGTTAGGCCCAGTTGTTAATGTTAGTGGTCAGTAAAGACCAGTAGTAGTTAGGCCCAGTTGTTAATGTTAGTGGTCAGTAAAGACCAGTAGTAGTTAGGCCCAGTTGTTAATGTTAGTGGTCAGTAAAGACCAGTAGTAGTTAGGCCTAGTTGTTAATGTTAGTGGTCAGTAAAGACCAGTAGTAGTTAGGCCTAGTTGTTAATGTTAGTGGTCAGTAAAGACCAGTAGTAGTTAGGCCTAGTTGTTAATGTTAGTGGTCAGTAAAGACCAGTAGTAGTTAGGCCCAGTTGTTAATGTTAGTGGTCATGGCTTCAGGCAGTTGATTTACCTACTACCTCTGACTTTTTATTTTTATTTACACTAAAATTTGGAATCACCCAGAGATTTTCATGCTTTTGAAAGTCAAATTGATCAAAAGTCAAGACATTAATATTACAAATTACTATTATTGTTTGAAAACTGCTTTTTAATTCAATCTTTACATATGAGTGCATAGCCCCATTTTCAGTAGCAATTACTCCATTGTACTAACAACACACTGTGACCTCAACTTTAAAGGAATATGCAGAGATTTGGGAAAATACGATTATTTGCCATTTTACCCGTAGTCAGACGAGAAGATGGTAAGATGGCAAATAATCTTATTTCCCAAAAATCTCTGCGTATTCCTTTAAGTAAGCATTTAACCAATCACATTTCAGCCATCATTTGTTGCCAGGGTCAAATAAATCTGCCTGGAGGCCTTCACAATCAGTTCTGCGGGCCCTGTAGCATAAAATAAGTGTCGATCAAACTGTTGCTTCAACCAATCAGATTTTGAGTTGGCGACACAAAGGCCTTCTAGCAAGCGTACGGTAACGTCAGTGTATTCACACCCTTTGATTGGATAGTCAGAGAGTGTACTAGCCAGAGCTAGCGAGCGGACATTTTCAGCCCTAAAGCGAATTAAAACGTATGCCAGAAATACGACAGGGCAGGCTCGACTTTCATGCTACAGGGCCCGCAGAACTGATTGTGAAGGCCTCCAGGCAGATTTATTTGACCCTGGCAACAAATGATGGCTGAAATGCGATTGGTTAAATGCTTTAATATGAAAATACACGTCTGGAAGCAGCACAACCAGGGGAAAAGCTATGAAAGGAAGCGGACAGACCATTTGGAATTATTTAATAAGTATTCATGGACAAAATATAATTAACATCAGTCTGTGATTCAGATATTTTTTAGGCCAGCAGAGAAGGCCTTGCAGGCCCTGACGGCCCACCACTGTATTATTGTGATTCTATTTTTCAATTTGTCATTTCAATACTCTGACCCGCACCCCAAGTACTGTTCTGCTCTGTTAAGATTACATAATTACACGCTGTCCAGTCTGTGTGTGTTTACTTAAACTGTTGAATCTGAAGGTGCAGAAGATCCTTCCATTCCATTAAAGGCTCAATAAAAAAGGAATAGAAAAGTAATTTCAAATTGACTCATGTTTTTTTGTTATAGGGTATTCATTTTTGATTCAATTCACACCCACATTCACATTGCAATGTGCTTGTCTCATTGCTAGCCTTGGTTCGCACGCACACACACACACACACACACACACATACTCATACACCCACATTCACATTGCAATGTGCTTGTCTCATTGCTAGCCTTGGTTCGCACGCACGTACACACACACACACACACACACACACATACTCATACACCCACATTCACATTGCAATGTGCTTGTCTCATTGCTAGCCTTGGTTCGCACGCACGTACACACACACACACACACACACACATACTCATACACCCACATTCACATTGCAATGTGCTTGTGTCATTGCTAGGCTTGACACACACACACACACAGACGTGCACACATACACACACACACACACACACACATAGTAATACAAGCCTTTCTGAGGGAAACCGTTAATCATCATTGAACAAAAAGGCATGTTAAGACTTTTGTATTTCCATATCTGCTGGTGTGTATTGGACCACATCAGATGTATATAACTTTTAACTTTTAACCCATATATATGCAATATATATATATTTTCAGTGTAGTTGTGATTACAATTTGACCATTTTTTAAATCATTAGTTATGCTTTGGAGGCTGTGTCTTTCCCTCTCTCTCTCTCTCTCTCTCCGGGCAGTGAGGGGCGAATGTTTTGCGTCCGAAGGGAATGCGCTGCTCCAGGTTGGTCGGTGAGCTAGGTTTCTGGTGCCAGAACTCTGCAGAATGCCACAGGTCGATCCACACTTGACACACAAACTGGGGCAGAGGCCTGGGTAAAGCAGGTGAACGATGTAAAGAAGCAGTCCGCCGGTCAACACGCCACCGTGCATTGAAATCACCTCAACATCCATCAACGGAACAGAGGCTCGTCTCAGCCTAGCCCCAGCTGCTCGTTGATTGATGACAAACGAACGTCGATAGCGGAGTCACTTTAAGGATTTATCTTTCTTTATATGTGCCGCTGATGCAATAACCTGCTTTCTGATGAGCAGGCAGCAGGGAGAATCAGCTATGTGGTAAATTAAAACGCTTTCTTTACTGTCTCGTTTCGGATATTTTGCACACAACGGAGTTCCTGTATTTCCTCACATGTTCGTAAAGCTTTATTATTACTGATGAGAAGGAACTTTTGCATTTGTATGTTTTGCTGTTGTTCTTGCAAAACAATTTAAAAAATAATAATGTTATGAATAGCAGTCACCCCCAGTTTTCAGTGTTTTCTTAATTGAAGATGTTGTTGATATATGAATACTGTACATCTACTCTTCAGTAAAATACAATTTTCATTTCAACCTGAAAGCACTGAAGACTTCTATGGAAAACTCATTCCAGTGTGAAAGCAGGTTTGTTTTGAAGTGTCTGCGATCCTAAATATTATTTCCCTGGGGAAACTCAGTGCTTCCCATTTCAACACACTTAAGCTGTCTCCGCTGTTTTCTAATCCGCAGCAATAAACCAGAAACTCCACAACAACCCGATGCTTAGCCATGAAATATTGAGCATGTTCCATTCGGACACGATTGTTTTCATAACTGGTGTCATGCTGCAAAAAAATAATCATAAAAGCAGGATTCTCCTTGGAAGTGATGGAACAGAAATATGCTCTCCCTTTGCAGTTTGACTTAATATGACTCAGTGTGGCTCAGTTTGACTCAGTGTGACTCAATTTGACTCAGTGTGGCTCAGTTTGACTCAGTGTGGCTCAGTTTGACTCAGTGTGACTCAGTTTGACTTAGTGTGACTCAGTTTGACTCAGTGTGACTCAATTTGACTTAGTGTGACTCAGTCTGACCTGGTTTGATTCATGCTCCTCCCAGCTTCATTTTCTCTGTGCTTTACTGAATGGCCTGTTCTCCTCATGCTGTGTTCTTACGCTCTCATGCTCTACCGAGGAGCCCGTTGGACCTCCTAGTTCTGTCAGGTAAATTCAGGTGAATGGCACAGCTGAATTATTAGTGCAGGGATGCCTGTGACGTTCAAGTAGCAATACAGTCAACGAGTATCTGCCGTTGCATGGTGTGCCTTAGAGGTTTCTACAATGAGCCCACTATTAAGGTGCCAGCGACTGCCTAGATGCACATCACATGCACAATACGGCAGTCCATGAAAGCACTATGGGTCTGATTAAAAGCACCATGCAGAGTTGTAATTTTAGGAGTTGCATTTTATTTGGAGGCTCTGAGTAGGGAGCTGGTTGATTGTTGGCAGCGTTTGGACCTCCCGTGGTTCTTTAATACAGTTTGTACATTGCACAGCAAGTGAGTGACAGAGAGGAAAGCCTTTGGATACGTTTCTCTTACTTATGTGTTTGCACAGTTGCTCAAAAGATGTTCTGACCGAACCTTCCATCCCAATGTTTTACCTAAATGTTCCACCTGAATGCCACAAGTGCAGTGGCAGCCAGTCCTGCTTGCAAGTGATTGGATTATTTATCCGCCAATATCAGCACCTAGATCTGCCTGGAGGAGCGGGTGGATAGCCAGCTGACACGGCATACCCCTCCCTGTGCGCATCTCTGACAGCCATGTCACAGTCATTTATGGCCTTTATTACTCTGTTAACTGATTGAGTTTGAACATGAAATGCTAACGATGAGCTCACTTCAGCCCTTCCAGAATAACTCAGTTGGTATAACAATCAGATCTGCCCCTATTGCTGTGCATCTGGTTGTGTGTGTGTGTGTGTGTGTGTGTGTGTGTGTGTGTGTGAACGTGTGTCTGTGTCTGTCTGTCTGTGTGTGTGTGTGTGTGTGAGCGTGTGTCTGTGGCTGTGTGTGTGTGTGTGGACGTCCGCGTGTGTGTTGCATATGTGCATGTGCATGTCCACGCGTATGTTGTGCATGTCCTCACTCGGACCTGCCGTTTCTCCCTCCACAACATCCGGAGGATCCGACCGTTCCTCACCCAAGAGGCCACTCAACTCCTGGTCCAGGCCCTGGTGATCTCACGTCTGGACTACTGCAACTCCTTGCTGGCAGGCCTTCCGGCCTGTGCCATCAAGCCACTGCAACTAGTCCAGAACGCTGCTGCTCGCCTGGTGTTCAACCAGCCGAAGTTCACCCACGTCACCCCTCTACTCTCCTCTCTGCACTGGCTCCCCATCGCAGCACGCATCAGATTCAAGTCACTGGTGCTTGCTTTTCAAGCGGCCAGAGGTACTGCTCCCCCATACCTCCAGTCACTCATCACGCCCTACACCCCGTCCAGACCCCTCCGCTCCGCCTCCGCTGGCAGACTGACTGCCCCATCCCTCCGGACGCCTGGTAGCCGC
>JAINUG010000111.1:3105185-3264362 GCA_029706075.1 Aldrovandia affinis | reverse complement strand
ACTTCATGTTGTACTCCCTGAATTATGAGAGAAAGAGAATTACAAGCACGGTGTATAAAATATGTATTTGGTTTATTTCTCTTTGTGAATTCAAGGAGCTGCACTTCTGTCAAGGAAGCTGACAAGGAATCTAGGAGTGTAGTGTGTCGAGCTTGGTTGTTTTGTGGAGAAAATGTATAAATTGTATAGACTCTGCCAAGGAGGTTAAGCTACGGTAAGCTTACCTCCCACCTGTCAAACCGGCGTACAAATTATAAACTGTGGTGAGTTGCCTGGTGTTAAATAAGGGTAAATCGTAGTAATGATCACTGTTATCTAGGGTTAAATTAACAGAGTCATAACCGGAGCGTAAAACAATTTTGTCACCGCAGGACGGGAGTGCCACGCCCTGGCGGGTCCAGGAAATTCTGTTTCCACGACAGCAGCAGCCAGACCGTGCTGGCCTCCTGAAGCGCATGAAGAGGGACTGGGTTATCCCCCCCATTAACGTCCCCGAAAATTCCAGAGGCCCCTTTCCACAGGAACTTGTCAGAGTAAGGACAAAGACTGTACCCCACCTTCACCCATCACCCCTAATCCAGCCAATCCCCCGAACCTTCACCTTCACCCCCAACCCCCCAACACACACCCCCAACCCCACCCTCACCCCAACCATCACCCCTCATCCCCACCCCTAACCCCCCAACCGACTCCCCAATCCCCCAACACCCCTGCCCCAAGTCCAACCTCCACTTCTTTTCTTCATTATTTTTTTTATTAGCAGTACAAAACTGAAAGTATTTATTTTAGGACCCTGCATTAGAAATAGTGTTGCTGAAGATATTAACAAGGGAGCAGGGTAAACAAAATGACTTACTGACACACTACCAGCACACAGACCTTTGGACGACACCCCCAGCACGTGAGAGGGTATAAATCAGCTACACGTACACATTCTGTGCTTTACCAGTGGGTAGATAATTCTGTGAGCCCTTTCTTTTTCTTTCTTCTTTTTTTCTTTTTTCAACCCCTCGACCCCCATTTCTTATCCCAGGCTTGTTTAATGACACACAATACTGATATGTTCATGCATTCCCCCAAGACCCCACCCATCGCAGTAGCTTAATGGAATATCATCTCCATTTTATTGCGGAGCGAGAACCACCTACCTCACCCAGACCCTACCCACCCCACCCCCTTAAGAAGGGAGATGATTTTCATTAGATGCTTTTCTGTCTGGGCGAATTAAGTCACATGTACCATCTGTACATATCTGTACAATACTTAAATCTCTGGAATTAGGAGGATGTTGGTGAATTAACACGTCTACAGAGGCAGGGAGGAATAAACACAATGAATGTAACAGCCCCCCCACGTTTCTCTTTCTCCCCATACATTTCTCCCCATGTCTCCCTCCCTACCCCTCATCCCTCCCCTCCACTCTCCTCTCTTCCTCAGATCCGGTCAGATCATGATAATAGCCGGTCTCTGCGGTACAGCGTTACTGGACCCGGCGCAGACCAGCCGCCCACAGGGATATTCATCATCAACCCCATTTCAGGAGAGCTGTCCGTCACCAAACCCCTGGATCGGGAGCAGATATCCAACTTCCACGTAAGCCAAAAACTGTGCGCCAACACCACCCCCAACCCCCCCGCATGACTGCCCTACCCCGCCCTGCCCAAGCCCTCTTGATCCGCACACTCGAGGACACAGGACGGGACGGGAGCGAGGGACCGCATTTGATTGTTCATTTTCTCCAGTCCCCCTTTTCCCCTGCCCCCCGCGGTGAGGAGTAATCCTCTCCCACCCCCGTGGATTGCATTCCTCCGGCTGGGTCTTTGTAGTCTGACAGTGACTCCCCAAAGTGTGGAGTTAAGGGTCGGAATATCCGTGTCTGTGACCAGTATGTGCAAGCCGTGGCTGTTTCTATCCCACTGTGAGAGGGAGAGTGTGTGTGGAGAAAGAAAAAAACAAAAGAAAGAAAGAAAAAAAATAGACATTACCATTAGCAGAAACAACGCATGGCACGCCAGAACTAGTTTTATGAAATGATATTTGCTATGAGGTATTAGGCAGTGTATTTTGATCTGAGAGACCCTACACAAGGTTAACAGTTTTTGTGCATTATGCAGTGGAGAGCGCATGTTTATGAAGTCTCACAGTTAGAACCGGGGCTCTCTTGTCAAGTGTGGACCTCGGTGGGAGTGGGGGGTAAATTGAAGCTCTGTTGCGGAGTAGAGGTAGTATTTTGCTTGCTGAGCTGCTCTTTGAAGAAACTAATAAAGGCACTGTTTTTTTGTGTGCAAAAGAGCAAAATGGAAATTGCGGCGGGATGATGTTTCTGTGGCGTTTTTTGGTTTGGTTTGGGGGAACACGTGAGGGGAACCCCGAAGGTCACCTGTATGGTCTCTGCCCCACCTCCCCCACAGCTGAGGGCCCATGCAGTGGACCTGAATGGAAACCAGGTGGAGAACCCCATCGACATCGTCATCAACGTCATCGATATGAACGACAACCGGCCCGAGTTCGTGCACCAGATCTGGAATGGGACTGTGCCAGAGGGATCCAAGCCCGGTAAGAGGGACAAAACCTGCTGACGAACCCTTGTTCGAACAATGACCTCACACCCTGGCTGCTGTTTTACACTCTGTTGGCTTTGGACAGATTTTAAGACATTTACATTTAGTAGATGCTATTATCTCGAGCGATTTACATAGTTTACATTTCTTTACACACAATCATAAATATGCAGCTGAATATTTACTGAAACAATTCAGGTTAAGTACCTTGCTCAAGGGTACAATGGCTGTGCCCCACTTGGGAATCAAACATGCAGCCTCTGAGTTATAACCCTAGCTCCCTAACCAGTGTATTACACTGCCACTGTAGATATTGATACATTTTCTGTAATGGCTGAATCAAGCATTATTTCTTTCAGGTCTCACACACCTGCACAGGTGAATAATATATAATATAATTATGTTTGAGATTTGTTTTGTTAAAAGTATTCTGGAATATTCTGGAATATTCTTTCTTTGTTTGCAGGTTGTGTAAATCAATAATGCATCACTCCATTGTTACAGTGAACACTATACTGTATCAAAAGGTACATTTACATTTTAAGCATTTAGCAGACGCTCTTATCTAGAGAGACTTATAAGATGTGCATAAATACATGGTAGGAACAATCATAGTTTGCGCAAGTGATCAGTGCAGTAATACAGCGATAGACATCATTGCAGGCAGCTGCGTAACATACCTGTAACACTGGGAAGGAAAAGGTTAGTATTTATTTTTTATTATTAATTTTTTATTGAGTAAGCAGGGATACATAATGTTGAGCAAGTAGGCAATGGTGATGGCAATTAGCTAGATGTACAGAATTCAGTTGATGGAGTCTGAAAAAGTGGGTTTTGAGTCTCATAGGTACATACAACATTTACTTTCAACATATACAGATAGCTGGAAATAAAATAATAAAGGAAACACAAAGGAAACACTTGAGTAAATGAAGGGTTCTGGCAGCTCTGTTGTATCCCTGCAGACACTTGTAGGATCTATGCCAACTCGCATTGAAGCTGTTCTGGCAGCTCGCAGACACATTATGTTGGTGTTTCATTTATTTTGGCAGTTACCTGTATATGTTTCATGTAAATGTTGTATGATGTATGTATTGCCCCTTGGAGGGTATGAGTAAATTCACCTTGTACTGTATTGCACTGCATTGCACAGGGACCTTCGTGATGACCGTCACGTCGATGGACAAGGACGACCCCAAAACTGCTAACGGAATGCTGCGTTACAAGATCCTGTCCCAGAATCCTGAGAGTCCCACAAGTAACATGTTCACCATTAACAACCAGACAGGCGGCATTATCACCGTGGCAGCCGGCCTCGACCGGGAGGTAAGCCCAGTGCTGATTACCATAAAAAAATAATTAAATATGGGTAGGGATTTGGAGAAGAGGCAAGGCAAATTAAACTGGACCTTCAAGCAGATGGTCACAGGCTTGAATAATAATAATAGGGTGGCATTGATAGGAAGACCATTGTAGTCTTACAGGTAACTGCCAAAATAAAGGAATTACCAACATAATGTCTTAATAGGACGTTGGGCCACCACGAGCTGCCAAAACAGCTTCAATGCGCCTTGGCATAGATTCTACAAAGTGTCTGGAACTCTACTGGAGGGATGGTTTTTGTTGATGGTGGTGGAAAACGCTGTCTCAGGCACTGCTTCAAAATCTCCCATATGTGTCCAATTGGGTTGAGATCTGGTGACTAAGATGGCCATTGGCCAAAATATAATTGTACAGACATACATATAGTGGTATCCAAGTAATATTCATGTGAATATCACTCATATGGGGTAAGTAGTATTAATATGGGGAAAGTGGATGAACCTTAGTTTCAATTATGGTGTAACTTTCTTAATGCAGAATCCAGTCTTTTACAGTAAATGTATAATTACTGATAGTAGCTTTCAGAGGTAATGAACCAGGACAGGATATTTTCCATTGCTCATTCATAGTCATTTTGTTTATATATGTGTGGGTCAAGATGGCTTTTTTGCAGTTTACTGCAATGGCCCTAGCATTTAATTAATTAATTAATTAATTAATTACCTTTTTTAAATAGCAAATAGGCTAGAGCAAATGTGTGGTTATTTCACACAGCACATTTTCAATCTGTACTAAAGCTAACTCTACCTGATTAATGTGGCCAGACGAGCATGGGAGAACGACCCACAAGCTCCAATTTATTTATGCCTTCTAAAAAAATGTAATGTCGCGTTGCGTTTGTGATATGAATGGCCAACGGTTCATTGATTGGTCCACCTTGGTTCGCTCGCTGAGTAAGATAAAATAATATATATATAAATAAATTATATGAATATATGAATAAATAATAATAATAATGATGAACAAATGGGCAGGCAAAGCCAGGAGGGGAAGAGTGATCTGGCCAGCTCCCATTTAACAAATTTCGCCTCAGGCTTCGTGTTATATGTGGTAAAGCGTGGGGAAGGCAGCAGCATTAAAAAAATAATTTGCTTGCAACTGGTACCTGAGCGGCCTTTAGCTGGGAGAGAGAGACGGGCAAACACCCGGGTCTCCTGGAAGACCGCGGGTTATTAAACAAACAAGAAACGCGCCATTCCCACAGCAGTCTCCTTCCATCGCCTCTGCTCATAATTGGAATTAATGAGGAAATTTACCTATTTATTTGTGTGTGTATAAAAGCCCTCAGGTAAAGAGGCCCACAATTAGAACGGTGAAGAGAGACGAGGCATAATCCTTCGCACGATGGCCGTATTATTCATTTTAAGGATTATTCAGTCCTCTGTTTAGGTATTGTTTACTTTCTCTGCCTGTGCATTGAAGGAAGTCTCTGTCTCTATCCCTCTCTCTCTCTTCCACTCTCCTGTTTTTTAGAAAGTGCCACACTACACCTTAATAATTCAAGCCACTGACATGGAAGGAAACCCGATGTACGGTCTGTCGAACACGGCGACCGCCGTCATCAAAGTCACGGACATCAACGACAACCCCCCCGAGTTCACTTCTGACACCGTGAGTGAATTATTATTATTGTTATTATTATTTGTTTATTTATTGGCTTGTTTATTCTCACACAAAACAAAAGAAAGCAGCAGCGTGGCGTGTTGTGTCGAGCTGGGAGTGCATGTCATATCCACGCGGCGTTTGGAGAAAGGCGTACCTTCACAGACTTGGAGCGCAAGGCCGACTCGTTGCGGTTTGCCGTGGATCTCTGAAGGCGGCAGACAGATCAGTCGCTCTCGGGGGCACGTCGTCCCATTGGGGCTGATCCTGTCACTTCAAAGAGCCAGGATTCACACAGAGCCGACAATGAATTCGCTGATACATTTTTTGAAGGATGAAATTCAATGTGCATCACGTCGCTGGCAGTGTTCTATGGAGAAGGGTGATGCTTTAATGAGCAGGCGTTATGGAATTGTAGCTCTGCCAGTGGCGGCAACAAAACCGTACATTGTGAGCACAGTATGCCGTGTTCTCCTATGTATCTATTTTTATTTTATTCTGCCGTAAGAGCTGCAAAAGAGAGGTCATTCACAGGTCACACAGCGCATTTTGTAGCCTGCTGCAGACCACGTATGCATGACCACGTAGGCACAATCCTCCTGACAGCGAAAACCCACAGGGACACTGGAATATATAGCCCGTATTTTCAAATGCTGCTGTTGTGTGTTAAGACATTGCAGTCCTTGTTTTTAATGGGCAGGTGTTGGTGTTTAGGTGTGTTTAAGTATGTATTGTGTTGTGTGTGAGTGCATATAGTGTTGTTTGTGAGAATTTATTGTGTATTTGAGTGTATAGTGTTTTGTTGGAATATGTTTTGTGTTGTGTTTGTGTGTATAGTGTTGTTTAAGTATGAATTGTGTTGTTTTTGTGTGTATATTGTTTTGTTTGAGTATGTATTGTGTTGTGTGTAAGTGCGTATAGTGTTGTTTGTGAGTATGTATTGTGTTGTTTGTGAGAATTTATTGTGTATTTGAGTGTGTAGTGTTTTGCTGGAGTATGTATTATGTTGTGTTGGTGCAGTTCTATGGGGAGGTGCCAGAAAACCGGGTGAACATCATCGTCGCTAACCTGACAGTGACGGACAAAGACCAGCCCTACACGCCAGCCTGGAACGCAGTCTACAAGATTACCGGTGGGGACTCAATGGGCCAGTTCTCAATCCCCACTGATCCCACCACTAACGAGGGCCTCATTACCGTTGTCAAGGTGAGGAAAAATACACAGGTGTTACAGGAGAGAGTTTATAACCTGTCTCTGTACATTGTTCCCCCCAACCTTAAATTAGCATCATACATTTTGTGGTAAATGTCAAAGCAGGGAATTTGTCATTTGTTTATTTCCTGAAACTTATATGTATGGCTGTGTATGTGAAACCCACACAACCCAGCTCTGTGGCTTGTGGTTGTTTTCAAGGGGGCCGTTATCAACAGATGGTCCCTGCTCACCAAGCATGATATGTCCTGTTTCCTTCCACTCGCGGCAGCCAATTGACTACGAAAGCAGCAGGACGTTCGTGCTCACCGTGGTGACTGAGAACGAGTTCCCGCTGGCCCGGGGCATCCATCTCCCCCGTCAGTCGACCGCAACCATCTCCATTAAAATCATTGACGTCAACGAGAGCCCGTATTTCGAACCCAACCCCAAGCTCATGAAGGTGGAGGAGGGCCTGGCAGCCGAATCGGTGCTAGACACTTTTACCGCCCAAGACCCCGACCGCTTCATGCAGCAGACTATAAGGTAAGCCGTCGATTGTGAAATCCAGCCCCTCAATGTTTTAAATGTAAAAAAAAAAAATATATTCTTTTATTATTATTAGAAGATAGACAGACTAACATACAGCACACAAATGCACAGATTTTAGTTTATATGGAAAGGTCAACTAAATTAATTGTGAAACTGCATGTTTATTTTCATAGATACTCTAAGCTGTCGGATCCAGCGAACTGGCTCAGAATTGACCCGGCTAACGGGCAGATATTTACCATCGCCATGCTGGACAGGGAGTCGCCGTACGTCAACAACAACTACTACAATGCCACCTTCATGGCCACGGATAGTGGTACGCGTTTCACTACGATGAGCAACTCTGGCAGAGGGATGTGCTTTTACATTTAGGCATAACAGTTGTTCTTATCCAGGGCAACTTAATAAGCTTTTGAATTATTGTTTTACATACAATCCATTCATACAGCTATATATTTACCAAAGCTACTCAGTTTAAGTGCCACGGGTACAACAGTAGTGCCCCACATGAGAATCAAACCTGCAACCCTCCTGAGTTCAGTCCAGTTCCTGAACTATTATTCTGCACAAGTTTGCATCTGCTGGAAATCTGAAAGTTTATGGTTCCAGTACCTGGGATGGCCCTGTATAAGTGTGTGGGTGAGGGTGTCCATTCACCAGACAGATTATATGAAGACTGCTACTGGGATAACCATCGATACGTTATAGCTGGTAGTCTGGTGCAGTGGTTGAACTGCAGTATAGATGTAGCGTGGCATAGTTGTTAAAGTGTTATTTGAGTGGCAATGTGGTGTAGTGGGTAAAGTGCAGTTTAAGTACATTTACTGAAGCGGGTTCGATTCACATGACTGGCCGTTGTCATTGTACCCTCGAGCAAAGTACCTAACCTGACCTGCTTCAGCAAATGTACAGCTTTGTGAAGGGATAATGCATCAAATTTAAGATTGAATTTAACCCACATTTAAACCCTGAATGTGGGCATCTAATCATATTAACAGTAAGAGCACTAACAGGAGTATTATTATCATCGTAATAATGTGTGATGGGCATAATAATTCATAGCTATAGTAAGAAATTCTCATTCAACATAAATGCCTTTAAAGCAGAAGGTTTTATCGACTTTTTAAGCGAGGTTGCGTTTAGGATTTTAGGTCTTGGGCTTCGAGTCCGTAGGACAAGGTTGTTGACCCCCTATTGGACATCAATGACAAGGAGAGAGAAAACGCAGGTTAACAACATAAAACAACGGTGGTGATGGGGAGGCGGTGGGGTGCCAGCAACAGCTAGGACATAGGGGAAAAGGTACGTGGTGAATTTATACCTTTGGGAAGATTTGTTCAAAGTTGGTTGAGGGAAACATCAGGGGTTGTCTGAAAATGTATCTCCCAAATCTTTCTTTAAAAACCCCAATAATCATAATAATGCGCGATGGGGTCCGTTAGTTTTTGAGCCAGCAGACCTGCTGAATGTTTCTTCTGCACTGGTTTCTGACAGGTACTGTACCAGTTTACAAGTGCGGAGCGTACTGGCTTTAGCATCAATGGCCGCTCTCATTAATCAGTCAGAAGTGGATGAGTGCCTCCTTTGAGTTGCGCTGGTTTGAAAGGCTGCTGGATCTGCCATGAATGCACAGAAGCCTGGGCTGAGCCCGGCCACTTCATTTGAAGTAGTGTTAGTATTCTCACTGCATAGCTGCGCCGTGAAGACAGATGCCTCGAGTAATCACTCAGGTTGTTTGATTTGGTGCAACGCATTTGTGATTTCTGGGCTGCGTGGCCTGTTTTTGCACGTGTTCCATATCAGTACATTATTGCCGGTATACCACAGTGTCAGAATTGATGATTATCATACCATAAAAATGTTCCTCCACCATGATAACCGAGTTGGTGGTATATCGTGGTATTCAATATAAAATAATAATTAATGGTTAAAGAGGTGTTGGACTAAAACTTGCATAAGCACCCTCCAAGGTTTTACTGACTTATGTTTTACGAGGTTGCTATGGCAGAGTAGCGTGTGTCTCTAGTTGGAGATTCAGCAGCTCACTGTAACACTGTAGCACAACCATTTCGCGAGGATCTGTCTCTATTTCGCGGGGTTCAAGGCAATGGTTGTCACTGCATAGAAGAAACCTCAGACAGTGCATGGTGGTGCTCTCTGAGGTGGGTGAACATGTTGGACTTAATTCTCAATAGTTTAACAAACAATCCTTTTAAAGTGCACTTTAATGGACATTTTTTTTACTCTGGAATTCATTCCCCCGCTGCGGACTTTATTTATCACTGTCCGACACCAGTAGCTAGTTAGCTATAGACTCGCCCCTCGAAGCCTTAATTTCACTGAAGCCTTTAGTTTTCCACATGAATGCTAAATTTGCGAATGCACTTAAGAGTGACCTACTTAGGCTGGTCAAGCAATTTTATTAAAGTTGTTCGACCGGCATGTGCTAGTTTAGGACTTTGTATATTGCTACTTTGCATAAGCCTACTATATTGAATATTGGCAGGTACTAGGCAAAAGCCGAGTAAGTTACCTACAACCCAATAGGCATGCTAATATTCATATAAAAGAATAGTCATTCCAATATTATTTAATAAAATGGATTTGCATAGGTTTTTTTTTTTTCAAAAACATGACACCGTTTTAAAATATTTTTAAGCCACAGTATAGGCTTCAGTTCCTGCAGACTTAATTCATACTCATTTATTGCTTGCTACCTAGCCACTTGGGCTTCTAAAAATGTTTTATCAGAATTTTTGCATATGTAGCAGCAAGCCAGGATATGGCTTAGTCAAACTGCTTATAATACCCTACGTATGTAGCTAGCTAACGTTAACTAGCTTACTAACATTGGATTGTCAACAGTGAGTCTGATGCTGTGTTGTCATGAAACTAGTTAGCTAGCCAATTAAATGTAATGGACATTGATCACACCGATGAGGCAGATAACGAACTAGCAAACTACTACAATACAGCAGCTCTCCACGATGAAATTGTAAAAGTTGGCAGCTGGTATTAGATGCATAGTAATATTACCCTGTGCACTGGGTAGGCTGCTCTATCAGTTTTATAAATGTATTTTTTTTTTTTTTAAATACAATTACTTGGAAAGGAAATACTATTCCCATTGAAAGTAGGATGTGTCAGTGTCTGTCTGTCATTACATGACAATCATGTCCGCACTTAAGAGTTTCTTGTGCATAGGCATGGTTTATTAAACTTAACCCCTAAAAAAATACCCAGTTTAACAGCAGTATTATTTTTATGCATGAAATTCGATTATTTCTCCTGGAATGTTCCTACCATTAAAATGTATTATAATGTGTGTTTTGTAGTAAAAACGAATGGTGTACATTGAATAAATACAGTCTCTCTGCACTGTGAAGTAGGAAAAACACAGTTATTAACACCAAATTGTTGATGAGGGACAGGTTGTTTCTTCATGCAAAATAGACTTGGGGTTTAAAATTAAATTAAGAAGCTTTATCATAGGGGTACGGCAAGGGTGTGACCTTTTGGACCCTGTGGACACGGGGAGTATACAGAATATGAAGATTACACAAGGGTTTAAGGAAAGGGAGCAAGAGTCAAACCACACCAAATGGAGAAAATACCTGGTTAACTTGACTTTTTTTGCTAAAACTAAACAAAGGGTTTTGCTTGCTTGTTTGTTTGTCTCAAAAAAATTGACTTAACTTTTTCACTTTTTTTCAATTTATTTTAGAAGTCATTAGCTTGAAGAGCTAGCATTCATGTATTTAATAATAATCAGTAAACATTGATGCACATGAATGCAGAGGTGGGTGTATATACACATGCTAATAATTTTAATTAATTTATATCATTGATACCGCAATACCACGATTACCACAGTATTTTTCAGGATGGTTATCATACTCTCAGAAACTAATACCAGTGACATCCCTACAGTGCACACTCCACGATGTTTATCCCAGAACATGCCGTAACATTTTAATTTAACCTAAATTATGACATCATAAAGGGCAGACTAATGGCATCCTCAAAGAGCTGTAAAATTCCAGAACAGAACACTGAATTAGAACTAGAACTAGAACAAAAAATGCATTCCTCAAGGGTCAATGCAAATTAAGTTTTGTTTTTGGCATTATTGGAAGCAATCATTAGAAGCGCACTGCCAGAAGCTGTTTTGAAGGAAAAAAAAGTATGTTCTATGTTTGCAATGAACAATTCGGACTGACTTTAAATTGTGTAAAACAAATGGCATAGCACATAGATTAACATCTGTCCTCAACTTTAAAAGTAATTCAAAAACAGTTTGGCAAGTTCATTTTGGTGATTACTTCTGTCACTGAAAATAGAACAAACACTTATTTTTAATTGTAATCCAAATTAAGTTAATGTTAATTACACAATGGTAGAATAGTAAATTTGAAGATGATGAAAATGTCCTACCTTTCTGGGGTAGGACCTCTTTCTGGGGTTATTTTGAACTCTCCTGCACATTCTTTTCTCTAGATTTGTTTCTCAAATGTTCTTACTTTTGTAAGAAATAATCAAATAAATCCAATCAAATATCTCAACCTTTTGCAAGTGTACAACATAACAGACGGGGTTCAATCTTCTGATCATGTGACTTTCCCCCTCCCACCCCAGGTATCCCTCCAGCGACCGGGACAGGCACGCTACAGATCTTCCTGCAGGACATCAACGACAATGCCCCACACGTCTCCCCCCAGGAGGCCAAAATATGTGAGAAGCCAGAGCCCAACGCCATCAACATCACCGCCTCGGACCGCGACATCAACCCCAACGCCGGGCCCTTTGCCTTCGAGCTGGACCTCAGGCCCCCGGATGTCCGGAAGAACTGGACCATCACCCGACTGAGTGGTACGAAATCCCTGACTCCTGTTAACCAACCAAGACTTTAGGTCTAACCAATCCCTGACTTCTGTTAACCACTCGAAAGGCTAAAGATAAAACTCTGTGGTCATGGACACAACGTTGTACACAAAGTTGTACCTGAACAAGACCTGTTGCAGTTGAAACGTATATTAAATACTATTTGATAGCAAAGAAGCAGTGTGCAGACAATTTCTTTATTTGTCAGGTAAACCACATTAAAACAGTCCCCTTCATTTACCCTGTAAGAGACCTTCTGAAAAGCAAAAATAAATTAATACCAATATATATTTCAGTGTTGAGCGTAGATTGTTCAGTGATGAATTGAATAAAGAGGAGATGTGTCCTTTTTATAGAGTTGGTAAGTTACTGTAAACCAAAGGGAATAAATATTTTAAAGCTTGTGATCCGTGTGTATTTGAGTGGAGTAGAGCTGGGCTGTATTTTATGGTTCTTTATTTTAAGGTTCCATATTTGCTTTGTTAAGAAGTATTCAGGAGATTTCAAAGCTCCAAAGCTAAAATCCTGAATACAATATTGCTGGCGATAAGCACGACAATGTGATTTTCAGGTATGAATTCAAATGCGTGCGTTTCTCAAAGTATAACCAGATTAACTTTTTACCTGCCTGTACAATGTTAAGCCATTTTTCTTTCTGTTGCATTTTAACAGATAAGCACTTTGATTTCTATAAATTATCTCAGAATTTCTTGCAACTTGGAATATGTACCTTTTGGTTATTGTAGTATACCTGTGCAACATGCTACCGTTGACTCAGCAACAGTGCGTTCTATGGTTACCTGAGGCACACGTGCACATATTTTATTATTGATATGAATGTGCTTTGTGTTAAAAACAACAGATCCTACATCCATATACGGTAGTCATGACAGCAGTTTACCAATGTCATCATTTGTACAGTCAGTAACCCACCTAGCAACTTGTGGTAGTGTTTTAGTGCAGTTGAAACACATATGTGCACACACACAGCCCCCCTCAAACACACAACCACAGCCCCCCCCCACATCCGCACACAGCCCCCCAAACACACACACACAGTCCCCCCAAAACACACACAAACGGCCCTCCCCCACACACATAGTCCCCACCATACACACACACACAGCCCCCCCCACACACACACACACACACACACACACACACACACACACACACACACACACATAGACTCTGCCCCCGACACACACACACTCACATACACACACACAGCCCCCCACACACAGGCACACACACATAAGAATATACGAATGACATAATGACGAGAACGGGCCGTTCAGCCCATCTAGGCTCGTCATGTCCTAATCTAAAGAGCATCTAGTACTGCATCTAGCCTGGACTTGAATAGCCCAAGTATTTCTGCCTCTACTACCCGACCTGGCAAGCTGTTCCAGGCATTGACAACTCTCTGTGTAAAGAAAAACTTCCTAATATCTGTGCGGAATTTGCCTATAACTAGTTTCCACCTGTGGCCTCTTGTTCTGCTGACCCCACTTATCTTAAAAAATGTTTGGTATTTCACTTTGTTAATCCCTTTTACGAATTTAAAAACCTTAATCAAATCCTCCCTAAGTCTCCGTTTGCTAAGGTTAAATACATTGAGTTCCTTAAGTCTATCCTCAACTTTTACCTTTCATACCAGGTATCAGTTTAGTTGCCCTTCTTTGAACTTTTTCAAGAGCTTCTATATCTTTCTTGTAGTGCGGTGCCCAGAACTGCACACAGTATTCTAAGTGAGGTCTGACAAAGGCATTATATAACATTAATATAACCTCCTTTGATTTATACTCAATATTTTTTACTATGTATCCCAGCATCCTGTTGGCTTTTTTCACTGTTGTAGCACACTGCTTTGATGCAGTTTGTCTTTTTGTAAGACTGCTTACACTAACACCTACTAACTTTTCTCCTCCCATAAAACACTCCTGTCTAATGTTTTTATTTCCCACATGATGCAATATTGAATGTAATCTGCCATGTATCTGCCCATTTTTTGGATTTTGTTTAAATCATCTTGGATTACTTTAGTCGATTCCAAACTGTTTGCCAAATCCCAGAGTTTAGTATCATCTACAAATTTAACTATTTTGCTACTAATGTCCATATCAAGATCATTTATTTAAATAAGGAAGAGCAGAGGTCCCAGCACCGATCCCTGCGGGACACCACTACCCACAGCACCAAGGTCAGATACGGCCCCACCTACTGTTACTCTTTGTATTCGCCCTTGCAGCCAATTATGAACCCACTCTGAAACAACTTCTTCAGTTCCTACTGAATTCATTTTAGCAATGAGCCTCTCATGTGGTACCTTGTCAAATGCGTTCTGAAAGTCAGAATATATCCAGGAGGTTTGTTAGGCATGACCTCCCTTTGAGAAAACCATGTTGTCTTTCCCTTAAAATATTACTATTTTTCAGGAATTATTCCAACTTATCCCTAATAATACATTTCAGCATTTTACATGCGATGCAAGTTAAACTGACAGGCCTATAGTTCCTGGGTCAGCACGGTCCGCCTTCTTAAATATTTGAATTATACTACTCTGCTTCCAGTCATCTGGTATTTCTCCAGTGATTATGGATTGCATAAAAATATCTGTCAATGGTTTATATATAATTTCCCCAAGTTCTTTGAGTACTCTGGGATATATGCCATCAGGGCCTGCTGGCATATCAAAAATAACTGCGCTGTGATCACTTGCCCCTAGTGGTTCTACTACCTCTGTGCTGCAAATAATATCAGGATTGTTACACAAAACCAGATCCAGTATTGATTTCCCTCTTGTAGGCTGAGCAACAGACTGTACCAAAAAGCAGTCATTGACCACATCTAAAAACTTCTCTTCACATTTATCCTGACCTGTCACTAGCTCCCAATTAATAGAGGGGTAATTTAATTATTATCGTCTCTCCTTCAGCACAGGTTTGTTTTATGTTACCAAAGAGCATACTATTTATAGGTGCGTTTCCACCAGAAATTGCCAGGAACTTGTAGTCACAGGAACTATTTTCAAGGAATTAAAAGGTTC
The DNA here is from genome assembly GCA_029706075.1 of Aldrovandia affinis. Lineage (NCBI taxonomy): Eukaryota > Metazoa > Chordata > Actinopteri > Notacanthiformes > Halosauridae > Aldrovandia > Aldrovandia affinis. The sequence goes on along the minus strand of JAINUG010000111.1, from coordinate 3,249,143 downwards.
CTTCAATCCATTACCTCTGTGTTTCCACAGGGGTCTAAAGAACCGCGAAGATTAGGCAAATTAGTCCGCTGATGCATTTTATTATTCTTCTTCGTACACCAATGTATGACAATTTCAGTTTTTCAATTTAAGTTATTTAACTAAATCTTTATTCAAAAATTTCACAAAATACATTTTTAGATTCAGTACGCCTTAGGCTTTTTAACTAGGGTGGTCTTATGCCTTAATTAATGTAATACAATTTTTAAAGATCGCTAATTTTTACATTTTATTTAATTCAATCGCGTTTCTAAAAATCTGCCTCCCAGAAAGGCATTTGTTGTATACTTTATTTTTAGTTTGCTTCATTGATTTATAGATAGATTTTTCATAGAGTTTTCCAACTGGTTTGCTAATGCCGTTTTTTAAAAATGGTGGTTGAAACAGAACGCAGCGAGTCTTTTACCATACTCGACCAATCAGAAATGTTCAGCGCTGCAAGCCCCACCACCAAAAGTTCAGTAAAATCGAAAAGACCTACCTCTTGACTAGATAAGTCCCCCGAGCTACATTCTGACGCTGGTTGCTGCTACTTCCGTTTCCTGATATGAAGATAATTACCATAAAGGTCCCAAGTTCCTGGGGAAAGTTCCTGCGGTGGAAACGCGCCTTATGTTACTGTTTGAAACTGGAGTTCTATAGCATACTCCTATATTAAGGCCCTTCTCATGATCTCCCAATAAGTCCCACAAGGAACGAATTAGTTAATACCTGAAATTTACTGCACATTAAGATCGTCTTTCACATAAAGGGCCACTCCTTCTCCTCTTTTATTAGTTATATCCTTCCTAAACAATTTGCACCCCTCCACATTATATTCATCCCCATCTGCTGTGCCAAGCCAAAATGTATTTGTTATGCTTCTCGCATTTAAACACATGACCTTCGGAGCCTTACTCACACTTACGTTGTCCTTCCCCTCCACAACTGTGCCAAACCACCTCTATTCATATTATGATCTAAAAAATCTGTATTAATGATATCCTTAGATTTATTGTCTGTACCTCCCTATCCTTAATACTACTACTAATTTCCCTCCCAGCCCCCAGTCCCTAGTTTAAATATTTCTCCACTACCGTAAGCATACGCTGGCTCAATGCAGCTGTACCCCTCCGGTTCAAGTGTAGCCCCCGCCCACACACACACTCACTCACACACACACACACACACACACACACACACAGCCCCCACACACACATGAACACACACACAGACCCACAAACACATTCACACATAGCCACCCACATATACACACACAGCCACACACACACACACACACAGACTCTGCCCCCCACACACACTCACATACACACACACAGGCCCCCACACACTCACACACACACACACTCACATACACACACAGACCCCACGCACAGCCCCCCCCACACAGTTATCAGACTAACTAGCGTGATTGCCACTGCCCTTCATTACTGTGTGTGAACCATATTAAGAGAAAAAGGTGTAACTATATGTAGACCATATGTGCTGTGTGTGTGTGTGTGTGTGTATGTGTGTGTGTGTCCAATGGGCAGAAAGTAATAGTGACGTTCCTCAGGTAATGCTTTACGACTAAAATGTGAGCTAAAGCAGATGTAATGCTAAATGGACATAATAAAAAGTAGAAGAGTATTTTATGATGATTTTAGAAAAAGCCCCGATAAGACCAAACAAAACAGAAATGAAACAAAATAGCTTTCCTGCTTTGACTCAGCCAAGCCAAAGAGATTCCACTGGCAAGGTTTTCCTCAGGAGATCTTATCAGTGTTAATGGAGGGGTGTTGGACGGGGAAATCACGTTACCACATTTATGAGTGGAAACAAAAACAGATTCGTAAAATGATTTTTTTAGACAATGAGATGTCCTAATACAGCATTGTGCAGTTTGGAATGGCAAGCTCAAGTTATGTTGTATGATATATGACTACATTAAATAGTCTAAACTGTCCAACGCTGTATTATGAAATGGAAACAAACGTATTAAGATGGTCAGAAATATGTACTTAATAAAGACATGAACAGAAACCAAAACAGGTTAAAAGATAAAAATCTATGTACAATAAAATAAATAGACCCATTAAATGAACAAACTTCTCTCTCCCTCCCTCTCTCCCTTTCTCTCACTCCCTCCCTCTCTCCAGGTGACCATGCCCAGTTGAGTCTGAAGCTGGCGTTTCTAGAAAGTGGCATATACGAGATCCCCATAATCATCACTGACTCAGGGAACCTGCCCATGACCAACACATCTCACCTGCGCGTGAAAGTGTGCCAGTGTGACCACAACGGGGACTGTGCCGACGTGGAGCGCATCATTGCCGCGGGTCTGGGGACGGGCGCCATCATCGCTATCCTGCTGTGCATCATCATCCTCCTCAGTGAGTCCAGAGAGTGCCCCAAAAATGAGCTGGGCCAAGCTGTACCCCGAGAGAGATCCACCTCAATCAGCTGTTCCCCAAATGTGATCTGTGTGGATCTGGCCCCGGCTGTACCCCAAAAATGAACTGGGCCCAGCTGTACCCCAAAACAGATCCCCTTGGATCTGGGCTCAGTTGTACTCCAAACGAGATTAATCTGGGTCAAGGTTGACCCACACCATTAAATACATCCACTTATTTATTACTTGGATTTGGAGTTACTTGGATAAAAAACTGAAATCATGTCAGGCTTTGAACACTGGATCATCATATAAAAAAAAGTAAAAAGAAAGATTTATTTTAATTGTTTTTTTTTCTTTTTCCTTTCCTGTTATCTCCCTTTTTCCATATTTCTCTTCTAACTACTTCCTCCCCCTCTTAATAATTACTCTGTAATTCTCCCTCATTCGTTACTCTCTATCCATAATTGTATCTCCCTCTCTCATTTCCTTTCCTCTATCCTCACATTTTCTGTTCCCTATTTATTTTTCCCCTTTCATCGGTCACCCTCTCTATCGTCTGCTCTCCCTCTTTCTCCTCCTCCATCACTCCCTCTCTCCTTGTCTCTCCCTCTCTCTCCTCTTCTCTCCAACCCTCTTTCTCCTCAATACTCCCTCTCTCTCATTCTCCCTTCCTCCCTCCCTACCTCTCTCTCCCCCTGTCTCACCTTCACTCCCTCTCTCTCCCTCCCTCCAGTCCTGGTGCTGTTGTTCGTGGTGTGGATGAAGCAGCGTGATAAGGAGCGGCAGGCCAAGCAACTGCTCATCGACCCCGAGGACGATGTGCGGGACAACATCCTGAAATACGACGAGGAGGGGGGCGGAGAGGAGGACCAGGTATAGTCCAGCCCCCCGATCACATCCCCCAGATCAGTCTCTGGGGCTAAGAGGGGGTTCAGTTTGCCAAAAAATAAAAAATAAAATCCAGCGATGAGCATTTTTAAGTGTACAGTAAGTGATCTCTTGCTTTGGACAGACCGCACTGAACGTGCTCCATAAAATCATCTTGTCTTTGTGTTTTTAAGTCGGCAATAGCAGGTGTTCCTCTGGCTACATGGTAGGACCATACTGGTTCCAAATTGTGCCTACTGAGACAGGAATTACAGTGCTGTTCTAAGCATCTCGTTTTATTTTGTTTGTTTGTTTGTTTTTTAATTGCTACCTTCAATCAGTGTTAATGCGAGGCTGTAGCATTCCTTTGGTGAACATGTTTCAGCTGGTCATGGTTAGCATCGCCAGTCTCTTCAACAAACAGGGTGTGCAGAGAATGAGTATAGCATTGCGTGAAACAATGTCCAGACAGAGGATATGACTGCAACAGTAGCGTACTGCTCTCTGTCCCCGTGACTCCACATCCACCAAAGGCAAGTAGAATCCAGGAAGTAAACAGGAAACCCTGCAGTCTTCATTGGAAGACACAAACTGTAACATAACTGTAATTACTGTAACAAATTATACATGAACATCACAATTTTGAGTGGCCACAAATGTAATAATTGCACTAGCTTCAGCAGAAAGCTGTTTTCAAAATATCAAAATAATAACTTGCCTTTTTTTTTTTTTTTTTTGATTTTGTTTCAGATTTTATTCAATTTTCTCCCAATTTAGTAGCCAATTAGACCCACCCATTTATGTCAATCCCCCCTTAGTAATGTGAGTTCGCTGCCGTAGTCCTGCAACCGGTATTGACGAAGGCAAAGTAACGTCTCCTCCGAGACGGCACTCACCAGGCCGTCGACCGTAACCCGGTACTACAGGGCCACTCTTATGCGCAGCAAACGTCCTGTCGGCTTCCCTCCCCCCTCCCTGGGGCGGACAGCCAATCGCCGCCCCCTGGTGGCACTCCCGGCCAGAGCCTACTCTGGTGGGATGGGGAATCGAACCCCTTCCTCCATGGCCAGTGTCAAACGTTGTAACCACTGGACCATGCGGGAGGCCCCAACCTATTTTTTGATCACTAGCCTGCAAGCTCGGGTTGAGAGGGTGTCGAAATTAAATATTAAATTGGTCAAAACATGAATCTGTTCAAAATTCGAGATTGCAGACTCACTAAGGTGGGCTCTGTTGAATTAACTGGAGGAGGTATAGACAACATCTGACAAGTGTTCCCGGCCTGTGGAATGTGAATGAAAAACCACCCGCTCGCTCGATCGATATTCATCAGTTCATCTGTCCTCTATACAGCTTGAGATACCCTTGATAAACTGGAAGGACAGGACTGCCATAAATAAGTGAAATTCCCGCAACGGTCTATCTCATATAAACCTCCCATATGAGACTGTGTGGGGAGAGCAGAGAATGTTCTTTCCCATTACAATTTTCATATTATGATAATGATAATACTAATGGGTAGATCCATCTATATCTCAACTGAGGGCAACAGTGTGTGTAGTTGCGGAACAGTCTCAGGTGTGTGTGTGTGTATGTATGTGTGTTTGTGTGCGCGCGTGAGTACGTGCTTGCACATGTGTGGGAGTGTTTGGCAGTGTGTGTGTGTGTGTGTGTGTGTGAGTGTGTGTGTGCACACGCATGCATGTGTGCATTTCTGTGTGTGGGAGATGGAAGCATTAAGGATTCTCTGGTCCACCAGATACCCTTGTCTTTTTTATTTAAATCAAATGATAGTTGATTGGACTCCATTGTCACATTGTTGTTTGGGTAACGTACTGAGTAACATTGCTCTATAAACACAAAGCATATGTTACCATGCAATTCATTTTGATATGTTCATATTTATCTAAAGCCATTATACGCAGCTTTTCTTGTATATGTATATGCAGAATATGTAAATAGAATTAGACCAGCTTTCGTGGATGCACCCCTCTGCCTCCGCGACCAGTCTGTTGCTGCATTGTGACTGCAGTGTTGGATGCCATAATGCTGTAAACTCTAGCAAAGTTGCACTTCCAATGCATATTTAAATTATGACAGCTATATATATATATATATATACATATAGATTTACCTAACAAAAGCTTGGGATAATTTGTTTGTTGAATGTCATAATTGGCATCACATTGTTTCAGAATACCTTTGTGGATTTTTTGGAAGAGGATTAGTCCCCCCCCCCTATTCTATGGCCTTCCTAAGATGCAACCCAGATTGGTTTTTGCCTTGGTTTTATTTTTATATTACTTTTCCCCCCTTTTCTCCCAATTAGGAATGCTCAATCATATTCTAAGCTCTGCTGTCAATCAGCAGAGTGTAGACATGCATGCGCTCCCCCCCAAATGTCAACTGCAGCTTCTCTTCATACCGCAGTCTACATGTTAAGCTTGCACAGACATGAGTAAGACATGTCACTGGTGTGCGACGAGATACAGACATGGTATGGTAACACAGATGAGACAGCCGACTGAATCTGTACCTCCCCGGGCAACACTGCTGCCAATTATGCATCACCCCATGGAGCTACTGGCTACATTCGGGGCCCTACAGGGCATTGGGACGGTCTGGATTCGATACTAGGTCATGGGGCTCATCCATACACTGGAACAGTGCCATAACAGTATAATAATAATAGATCGAATTCAATATAGCTTTTCTTCTCATGATCTCAAAGCACTTTACAGTGAAGGGTGAAACTCACCTCCGCCATCACCAATGGTTTAATCGATTCCCATCTTTCCTTTTCCTCTCCAGGATTATGACCTGAGTCAGCTCCAACAGCCTGACACTGTGGAGCCAGAAGGTATCAAGCCTGTGGGAATCCGCCGCATGGATGAGAGGCCCATCCACCCCGAGCCGCAGTACCCCATCCGATCAGCTGCACCCCACCCGGGGGACATCGGGGACTTCATCAATGAGGTAAAGGATGGGGTGTGGCAGACGCCGGACGGCATTGTGGTGCCACCAAAAGACACCAAAAGGCAGTCAGGGGGGGAATCTAAAAAGGCGGCATTTCAGCACTTTGAACTTCTAACCTGGGAAACGGTATTGGCAGGATTCATTAAAAAAGAATGGAGATAAATCCTATAATTAAATTTAAGATGAAAATATGAAGATGGTGAAAGATGATGATTTTTCTTTTCATATATTTAACTTGTCATGTTGCACGCAGTCAGTTATAGGGTCTCTGCTAGGTTACAGTTTCTCATCTCATCTCATCTTCAGCCGCTTATTCCTGGTCAGGGTTGTGGGGGGGCTGGAGCCTATCCCAGCATGCATTGGGGCAAGAGGCAGGAATACACCCTGGACAGGTCGCCAATCCATCGCAGGGCACTACACACACCATTCACTCACACACTCATACCTACAGGGCAATTTAGACTCTCCAATTAGCCTAACGTGCATGTCTTTGGACTGTGGGAGGAAACCGGAGTACCCGGAGGAAACCCACGCGGACACGGGGAGAACATGCAAACTCCACCCAGAAAGGCCCCCGGCCGGGATTCGAACCCGGGACCTTGTTGCTGTGAGGCGACAGTGCTATCCACTGCACCACCGTGCCGCCCGGGTTACAGTTTCTATTACCGCAAATTCAGACCAGGGAATTGAATATCTTAATTACCATCGTGCTGGACTGGGTGCAAATGAGATTAGTGAGGATGACAGATAAATTAAATTGGTTAATGAATTACTCAGTGACCTTGTCGGGAAAACCAAATTATCCCACATCTTAACTTGATCTTGATCTTTTCTTTCCCACTATTTCCCTGGAGGTCCTCTTTTGCGGGTCAGGAAATCCTTTCCTCCCCCCCACCAGGCTCAATGTTTTCAAGCTCTTCAATTCCCTCTGGAAACCACACTCCTTTCCAGGAATTTGTGAAAACATGTGATAACATGATTGTAAAAATATATTACTATAATAAATACACTTTATGAATGATTGATTGATTGTAATTAACTAATTATCTCTGCTTTAACTACCCCCCTCCCCACACCCTCGGAATTTAATTTCCTGAGTTCATTCATTTCTGCGTACTACAATCCCTTTTTATATGGTTATTAAATGTATAATTGTATTGATTCCATTTTGTAAGCTTTCATTTGAATCCTTTTGAATTCCTTTCTCACTACAGTATAAATGCCAATTTAAGTTTTGAGCAACAAGTGTCACGCGATTTTTGAGAATGTATCATTTCTGTGACTCGGCGACAGCTTCGCATCATCTCTATGGTTACCAGCCTGAGCATTTATTTACATCAGCAAGAACAAAGATGGGTAATAAATAATAATGCATAGCTAGCTAGTAACGTTAACAACACTATAGCTAGCTAACAGATAATGTTAGCAAGCTTTGTTGCAGCTTGTCTGTGTAGAGATTTCTTGCAATCTCCCCCCATGAGTTGGCATCTTTATAATCACTACTTAAGGATTTATAAATATGAGGATACCTCCTCACCTGCTCTGCTAATAATTCCTCAGAGCCGTCCATTGCAATAACATCAAAACATAAACAAAGTCAGATGGAAGTAGTATTCTGTATCCATGGCAATGGACCTTGCCTCGTCATTCCAAACAATCAGATTACGCAACACTTTATGACGGCGTCAGTGACCTTTAATTCCTCTGGAGGTACGCGACACTGTCCGTGACGCTCCTCTCCGACACATTTTTGACGTTTTGACATCACATGTCATGTGAGACTTAAAGCATAAATTGGCCTTCAGGCCTCCTTTATCTTAATTAGAGTACACTATGTCTTTATACTGTCTTATATCTTTATTGTAGAACATGCCATAACATTCTAGCTCATTCTAATTGATGACATCATAAAGGGCTGTTAATGGAACTGTAAAATTCCAGAATGGAACACTGAATAGAACTCCCAAAAAACTCCCTCATCAAAGGGTCAAAGGTGTAATTTAAAAAAAGATGAATCACTAGCTTATCAGGGCAAGAGCATGGGGCTAGCATTGAAGCAGCCATCTCGGACAAGTGCCTTCATTTATTCCAGCCATAAATGATTCCTGTTATTGGTAACAGAGAAGAATCATCATGTATTTTTCACAAGCTTCAACAGACAAGACAGCTGGTTTACTGGCTTCAGAGGGGGAATGTGTGTGCGTTCTCATAACATCTGGGCCCTTCTATTGTTTATTTATTTTTATTTTTATTTTTTTGAGGAGGAAAGCCTGTTCGCCGGCGGGGTTGCTTCTCAACGAATCCTTAACAGAATTGTGTGCCAGCCCAGGCCATGATTTTGAGTGGCATGTTTTAATGGTTTTTTTTGTTTGTTGTTTGTATTTCTTGTACAACAGCTAGAATGGCTTACTGCTCAGGGGAAAAAACTGAAAAAATAAACAGCAGGGAAAATGCGCAGGAGCGGCCGAGTGAGGGAGACCATGCAGGTTGGAGAGGGCCCGAAATAGAATAGTCTCATTATTCGCACAGCTTTTCTGCCACTCTCCCATTCACATCACTCCCGCCACCCCCACCCCCCCTTCTCGCCATGTCCAATTCCTGAAAACAGCTATCCCACAAGCCGGCAGTTCAAAGTTCTCCAGGGTTTTCATCCAGCTGCAGCTCCAGAGAGCTATGGGCCCATGACCCACTGCCCCCCCTCCTCCACCGCCTTACAGTACTTTGCCGCATAATTGAAAAAGGCCTCAAATCTGCCAAAGAATTCTGTCTCTGAATTGCAGCGGGTCACTCAACGAAAGTGCTTATAAAAAGGATAGGGCCCAGCTGCGGGCAGCCCCTACATCAACTGCTCCCCTTCCCCCCATCCCTGTACGAGATGCCCCCAAGAGACGGTTAGCCATTTAAGCTCTTCGTCTCTAACATTAACTCAGACATTCTCCTCATGGTGTGGGTGGTATATGTCCATATCCTTTTCTTCTTTCTCCATAAACTCATTCCTTTTGACCTTTTGAGAGTAGCAGCTACCAAAAGGATCCCCTTTTTTAAAAATCAACACCCCCAAGAGACAGTTAGCCCATCCATGTCTAACATTAATTCCACTTCCTTTTCTTCTTTCTCCATTACCTCATTCCTTTTGAGGGTAGCAGCTAACTAAAGGATCCAATTTTTTTAAATAACAGGCACCTCCATTATTGTTTTCCTATTTGTCTTTAACCAATGCGTTCCCCCTCACGTGCTTCATTTATGACGGTATAAATGGAATGAAAATGGATTTATGAGATTGGTTTGGCGATAGCTAGCCTCAGAGTATCGTTAGTGGTCTGTGCAGGTAAATTCAATCAACGGAGAATGAACCATGAAAGCAGTGATGCCTTAGCTGTATGAGTGAGCCCCCTCACTTTGAGGATGAAATTACTTGAGCACACGTTTAATCGGAGTTAACAGAGCAGAAAAATAATTTCAAAACCGAGGAGCCTGATTCTTTAATGTGTTTATTCTTTTTATTTTAACCGCAGAGAGCAGTTATGTAACTGCCGCATCTAAGTCAGGGAAAGATCATAATCGTGTATGATGTAATTTGTCATTTGAAAGATGTAAATCGGTTCATTGTTCTGTCTGATTGTATTTCTCCCCTTCTCAGCTGGCTGGCTTTGAATCCGTATTAAGATAGACGTATTGGACGTTATTATATATGCGGGGTGTGGTCCACTATTACCTCAACTGCTATATTTGAAATTGGCTTCTTCTTCAAACAATGGAAATGACTACGCCTGCCACGATGAAAATCAATAGCTATCAACAGAAGCTATTCATGCCATAGCAAATTATTCAGTGAATGCAATTAAATGTCTGAGATATTAGTCATACGTTTTGTTTCTTCACCATGCCCTTCAAAACAGCATTTCTTGAGGTACACTGCTCCCAAATATAGTAACACTTCTATGAGAATTCTCACTATTGTCCTGAAGACTGCTGTCCATAGCAAGACACTGTGACTGGTTCAGCTAAGTGAGTGGCTGGTATTTTGTGATAGCTCTACCCATTTTGGGGTAGGTGAAGCTACAGGTAACTGCCAAAATGAAGACAACAACTCCTTGAAATGGGTGCAGTACCATGAGTGTCCAGTGAGGGTGCCATAGCCGATATCGTTGGATAGACTCAGTCCTCCACATTCCAACGAGCCCTCACCCAGCTGGGACTCTCCAAGCCCGTGCCAGGGTCGTGAGTGTCCCCCATGGATAACCAAACTGTTGTCTTTATTTTGCCACTTATCTGTCCATGTTGCCTTCCCTCACAGTCGGTAGAGGTGGGGCATCCTCTTGCTTAGCTTGCTTAGCTTGGTACTTCCTATGTAAACGTGAGTATGCTATTTTAAACTGGGTGTGTCTGCTGCCATCTTCAGCTCTGTGAACACATGAGTGAATGGTGAGGAGAAATATTACCTGAAGAGCTGGTCCTAGAACAGCACTCTTTTCTGAATACTGGCCCTGTCACTGGCACACATGGCGATGTCCAATCAGGGCTTTGATTTGTGTCTCTGTGATGGGAACGTTGATTTGCAGTCAAGATCTGGATTATTGAACATAATATATGGGCTCCAAATATATGGGCTCAGCCACACCGTTCTGGCTGTCCATAGTGGCATATTTATGGTCTGATGTCAGCAACCTGGGTCTGATATGAAACTTTTTGTTTTGGTGCGGGAAGAAAAATCTGTTTGGCTTGAACAAGGGAGAATGCAGAGAAGAGCGAACAGGGGGTTAATGACCCAGAATATCCTTTCGTTGGAGGCAGACAGTCAATCTCTCAATGGAGTGACCTTAATCTTCCCTCCGTTTTTCTGTTAATTCTTCCATTATAGGGACTGAAGGCAGCAGACAATGACCCGACAGCCCCACCCTATGACTCCCTGCTGGTGTTCGACTACGAGGGAAGTGGCTCCACCGCCGGCTCCTTGAGCTCGCTCAACTCATCCAGCAGTGGAGGGGACCAGGAGTATGATTACCTCAACGACTGGGGTCCCAGGTTTAAGAAGCTGGCGGACATGTACGGCGGGAACGACGATTAATTTAAAAAACAAGATACAAAATTTTGAAAAGGGAGGAAGAGGAAAAAGTAAGTGGCTCCATTTATTGAACGAGCACAGCTCCTGAGGAAAGAAAGAAGAAGAGAAAAAAAACTATGTTCCGGAAGAAAAAGATCCAACGACAATGATGGAATATAAAAAAGAAATTACAAAAAAAGAAGGCTGGTCTACACGCTGTATCACCCACTTGTCGAAGGCTTCGACGTAGCCTTGCTTGTCCGGTTTTGTGATTGGAGGGCACATGGGGAGAACAGACTCTGATTGGATCGTTGATATTTAGAGAGCTCAGTTACACTTGAATTTCACAGTACAGAAGCACTGGGATTTTATGTGCCTTTTTGTACAATTTTGGATCTGAATGATTAGTTTTATGTTCAAGGCTTTAATGGTACTGACGTTTGGAGTGATTTAAAAACTTAAAGAAAGTATGTTAAACTTCAATATGCTTACACATGCTTTTTTTCGGTTACACCATACTGCTGTTTGTTGTAAACGATTATTTAAATTAATTACACAAAAAAAAATTTAAATGAAGGAATATTTGTTCGCTTGGATGGGTAGAAACACCTGTGAACAGCAATGTACAGTTCGCTAGACTTTTAGATAGTTTTTTCACTAAAAAGAATTAAACTTATGCAGCTGGTTGCAAAGGGAGTCATAAATCATAATTTTGTAGAGGAATACGTTTTGTTTTTCTGAAGTGGTATAGTATTTTGCAAAACAAATATGTATTTTGTTCTAATCCATGTACACTTTATTTGCCTTAGTCACCCTCTGAAACTTTTTAATTTTGAATTCACTGTAAAGAAAATGCGTGTACATAATGTTTTTTTTTCTTTATTCATCATTTTCAATGTAGTCTACAATGTGCAAAAAGTTCAGAACTTGTAAATGTATAATTTGGACTACAGGTTAAAGTTTTTTGCATGTTTTTATCTTTTTACTGTAAAAAAAGGTATTTCCAACATTTTATTTACAAAAAATACATTGCAAAACTGGGTGACATATAAAGAGTAGAAGGTAAGAGAGTCTTTTGTATTAAAAAAATAAAACAAGCAAAAAATAAAATCAGCACAATGTTTGAATTTGTACCAAAAAAAAGGGGGGGTGTTATGACACCAATGTTGCTAAAAACTGAAACAGCTTTAAGACTGGAAAGGTTCGTTTTTTTTGTCAGAAGGATTGTGGATAATGTTATGTACCAGAATAGAAATTACACATGTCTGATACCAACCCTCCGAATAAAATGCTAATTTTGGAGCTAGCGTCTGTTTCTGTTTTGTTCTTTTTGCATGTGGCTGTGTTTGAAAGATGGATGGATTTGTTTCATAGTCTGTTTAATTTTGCTATGACTTTTTGTACGTTAATGTGGACATTCCTGCCTATTTTATACTTGTCATGTTCAGATGAACTATAGCTGTGCATGGCATTACATTTTTTTACCAGACCTAAAAACGAATTCTGTTTGCTTGTGTGCAATATTCATTCAATGACATTTAAAAACTACATTATATTAAAGCGACAATTTAAATCGGTAATAAAATAAAAATATTAAGCAAAAATGAAAAGCTTACTTTCTCTTTACGAGAGACGCTAGGCCATTAGGTCCAGGTCAGTAGGACATCTGCTATTTTCATTTTAATCGGGCCTCTTAACCACATAAAGTTTCAGACACTAAAACTACATGGCTGTACAGACAGCTGTCCAATTGGATGGAATGCAGATGCTGCTCGCTGTGTGTGTGAGCAGGGGGGTCATTTATCCTTTTTCATCCCCCTCCCTCTCATATTCATCTTCTACACTGTTTGAAATGCAAAAGGGGGCTGTGCTTGAATTGTGCAGGGAGCTTTTCCACTGTCTTTCTCATTAATTGTTCTTGAAGAGTTGTCCCGTTTTGTGTGGGAACATCAGAAAGACCCAGGGGAGTGTGGTTTGGCCTGGTTGGCTTCAGGGGTGCATTCTACAGATCTTGTCTTTAAGCCCTGCAGTCTTTCATGTCCGTGCATTGAATAGCCACAAGCTGTGGTGAAATAGTTTTTAGCTTAATTGATTACGCTTGCAAGTTACCCATGGATTGGACGATTTGCCTCAACGTGGGGGGAAATTCACAATATTCACAAAACATTTTCATGTGATTTCAGATAACCTTATGTTCATATGTGCGCATCAATAATGTCACCAAATTGCACAAAGCGCCAGCGTTTGCGCTAAGAGGTGGTCTAGTTGGACGTTAACGCAAACTCATTATTTGACACCAAACTTGCATAGCGCCCGACTGTTTTCATTGTCACACCCCCTATTGCACTGCCCAACCCATAGTCGCGCAAACGCCTTCACTGCGCACCATGAAATTGCCAAACACGGCGGAGACGGGAAATATTCAGTTTGCGACAGACGAAACTGGCAATTCGTCTGCACAAGGGCATAACGCCGTTTAGCGCCGGCATGAAAATAGGGCCCTTAATGTTGATGTTAGAGCCCAACCCTATTTTCATATTAAAGCATTTAACCAATCACATTACATCATAGTCAGACACTCTCTGACTATCCAATCAAAGGGTGTGAATACGCTGACGTTACCTAGGCCTTCTAGAAGGCCTTCGTGTCCCCAACTCAAAATGTGATTGGTTGAAGCAACAGTTTGATCAACACTTATTTTATGCTACAGGGCCTGCAGAACGGATTGTGAAGGCCTCCGGGCAGATTTATTTGACCCTGGCAACAAATTATGGCTGAAATGTGATTGGTTAAATGCTTTAATATGAAAAAACACGTCTGGATGCAGCGCAACCAGGGGAACAGCTATGAAAGGAAGCAAACAGACCATTTGGAATTATTTAATAAGTATTCATGGACAAAATATAATTAACATCAGTCTGTGATTCAGATATTTTTTAGGCCAGCAGAGAAGGCCTTGCAGGCCCTGACGGCCCACCACTGAGTTACGCTAAACTTGGCGTCAGAACTAATACTAAACATGTTGCACTCCAAGCAGGAAACAAGGGAGGAAGACATAGTCAAATTCCTTACCGTAAATTAGTTTTCTTGACGGTAGAACAGAAAACCACAGGGTTGGAGTCCCTTAACTTATAAAATTCACGCTGATTTGACGTAGGTTATGAAAAAGTTTTGCTGCCAATATATTTGGTATTTTACGTGATCGTGCAAAAGTTTTTTCGAAGTAGCAGAAATAAGTAGAAGCACGCTATTGTTTCAAACAACACATGCTGAGCAGTGTAAGAGAACTGGGTTTGTTACACAATTATTGTGGGTTCAATTCCCAAGTGGGGCACTGCAGTTGTACCCTTGAGTCAAGGTGCAATTGTTTCAGTAAATATCCAGCTCTACAAATGGATTGTATGTAAACTGTGTAAGTTGCTCTCAATAAATGTCTGCTAAATGCCTGTAATGTAATTACATTTTGTTAATAGGTTCCTCAGAAAAAAAATGAGAGCAATAAAAAATAGGACCCAGAGAAACTGTTTGTTTGGACACAAGTGCATCACAGCAGGAAGATGGCGGGATGGATGGAAGGCCCTCGATCTGTTCCACTGGAGGGGCAAAGTCTTTCAGCCCTGAGTCACCTTGGACTGACCATGATATGATCTTTTTTGGACACACCATGTGCCGACCAGAAGAGGATGGGCTCCCCCCCTTTTAGTCTGGTTCCTCCCTTTTTCCTTGCCACTGTTGCCTTTAGGCTTGCTTTTCGGGGGGGTCTAGGCCTGGGTTCCCCCTCTGTTAAGCATTTTGTGACAATTCAATTGTGAAAAGCGCTATACAAATAAATTTGATTTGATTTGATTTGATTTGATTTATTTTTCAGAGGAAACAAAAAAAAAAAGATGAAGTCAGTCATATTTCTTCCGGCTCTGCTGGAGCCCTCTTTTGAGTGGAGCCAATTGGTTCATTAAAAGCAATTGGATCAAAATCTGTATTCATGCTGAAAATATGTGTGAAAGAGAGGTTTTTGGCTGCTGGGATTCAGTCCTCTCTACAGACAGGCAAAATACCATGTGTCTCACCACACCACAGGCGGTATCTTCAGTACACAATGACCGCTCAGCGGCAGTGGTTCAGCGGCAGTGAGATGTCAGGTAGCAGGAAGATAAGTATCGAGATCGGACAAAAAGGGTTCTCCGCGGTCAGCGGTTTGCACTAAGCGTGGCGGTAATGACCATCGATGTCTCTCCATTGTGGTACCGCAGCCAACGGTGTGATTGCCTCTCCCCGAGGCAGCAGGACTGCTGCAGAGGCCAAATGGCTTGAGGGTATAGGGGGGAAGTGGGGGCGACATTACTGCACCCACCCTGATCCTCGTGGACCTCCCCGCCTCCCTTTTTCATGTACATTTTGATTTTGAAATCCCACAAGACCTGTTGTGATGGATCCAGGCCATTGTGATGGAGCGGGTAAAATATAGGGGCTTCTATCCATCATGGGAGGTTTGACAGCGCCACTGATCCACTGCTGCGACACTATTGGCCGGCCGTTCATTAAACCCCCCCACCATTTCCCCCAAACCAGTTTAAATTATGCCAGCTGTAGTGCACAGACCACACCTGTGATGACTGCAGGCATTTCATCCCTTCCTTGTTTTCCCAGGGGTGGCAAGTCACCTCTACCCCCCCTCGTGGCCCATTAAGGAAGACTGAACAGGACTGCAAAGAGAGCATCTTTAACAGAAATGAGTTCCAGCTTCGAGTCTTTAGCATGCACCCTGGCAGGGCCCAGCCTCCCAGCTTGTGGCCGTTCGGCAGTGTTTTCCCTTAGTGTTAACACGTGTTACAGCTAACATGTCTTCGCAAATCATCGTGCCCCCTGCCCCTGTGGTAAATGTTTTTGTTTTTTTATTTCCCTGACCAACATTTTGTTTGTGAAGAATAAAAACATCTAAAGATTGCCTTTCTTTGTGAGTCAAAGTTAAGGATGAATGTTGATTGTAAATCCAGGCCTTTGGTCTTGATCTACATGCACTTGTCATCGTGGTTCCTTCTGTGATAATCTTCTTCCTCAACAGGCTACGAAAACAGACTTTTCCTCCCAACTTTACTGCATCTTTATCATTTGTTCTAGGCCTGACAGAGAACAACAGTAATAACATTCATAACACCTTAAGAACTGTGAAGGTGATTGTAATGACAGCCCTAAAACAACTTCACCGTATAATCTGCGATCACTCCTATCACCGAATACTCTGGACTTCTCTATGCAGCGTATCCGATCCTAGGGCTGTTATTTGCGGATTGGGGGGCTAAATGTGAAGGTATTTAGCTGTCACCCATTACTGTAAAGTCAAAGTGCCAATTGACACGTCATAAAAATTCTGTTGCTCTAAGGGCTGAAATGAATTAAACTGTGATTCTGTGAAAGATCTGGGCTTATTTTAAGGAATAGGAAGGAATATTTTGCGAAAGTGAAAGTATGAATTTCCTTCATGGCCTGCAGACAGCTTAATATAATCTTCAAGACACTCAATTTCAATACATATCTCAAGGTGTTGTAAAGGGATTTAGGCCATCATTATGCTCAATATCATCATCAAGAACAATGTCATTTGAGCAAAATACCAGTGTGTGTGGTATATAAACAAAGGCTTGGATTCAATCAGCAATCCTTAACTTTGACTCACAATTACACAATCGTTTTTTTTTTGTACATTTAAAAAAAAGTAAAAGTAAAGAAAAAAACATGTAGATTTAATCCAAGCCAAATCGTCTTTAACTCATTAACAATGTATACTTAGGTTGGCAGGTTTGATTCCCAGGTTCTACAAATTACTTAAATACCCAGCTGCAAGGTAAAATGCATGTTTTGTCACCAAGTTATGGTCTCCACTGTATCTAAACTGCTCTCATCCTGCTTTTCCCTGCATTTATATAAACTTTGATGTTAAATGTTGAGTTGATTTGATTTTAATAAATTATTTACATTGTAATTATACACTATTGGTTAGAACAGCCCCATTTTCCAATTTTTAATGAAATGTAAGCAGTTCAAGTCCAGTGAATAACCTGAAATGGTACAAAGGTAAGCAGTAAACTGCCAGAAGTTAAAAAAACTTACCAAACACTGAAAAAATAAGTTATAAAAAAAGGCCCTTTTCAGGGAACAAGTAATGGGTTAACGTGGGTTAACAGTCACTCTGTGCAAGTTGCCGACTCTGGATCCAGCAAGAGGCCCAGACCATCACGCTTCCTCCTCCATGTTTGACAGGAACCATCCTTTCGCCTACTTGATGACCTACAAAAACCTTTGAAAATGTCAAGATTTCACATTTTTATTCATCAGTCCATAAGACCTTCTTCTAGTCTTCAGTAGTCCACTGGCGGTGCTTCATGGCCCAAGCCTCTTTTTCTTATTTTGCCATCTTACCAATGGCTTTCTTACTGCCACTCGACTTGTCAAACCTGCAGCTCAAATCTTCTCTTCACAGTTGAAACTGAGATTTCAAAAACTTTTTTTTTTTGTGGCTTTGGGTCTGCCAGACCTCTTCCCCCAGTTCCCAAGTGCCTTTTGATGGTGTAGGAAAATACTCACTGCCAAAAAATGTACATTATTTTTCAGTTTTTGGTAACCTAAACTTTTTTCTTAACCTCAGGCAGTTTACCGCTTACTTTTGTACCATTTCAGGTCATTCACTGGACTTGAACTGCTTAAATTTCTGTAAAAACAGGAAAATGGGGATGTTCTAAAACTTTTGACCGGTAGTGTATATCTGATGTTTATTCTGCTTATGACAAATAATAAACAAAAGACGAACTGATTACTCACAGGATTCATTATTCAGATATTAATAACATTAAGATATTCTCTTTTGATGAAAATCATCATTTAGTTTGCCTGTTGCCAGAGACACCCATACACTTGTGATTTAGGTTAATTCAAATTGCCCTTTCACCTCTGAGTAAGTCATTCAAGTGCATGTTTACACATGTGGGCACTCTGACTCTCTATCTGTACTCTAACAATAATACATCTATGGCTGAGTTCCTCAAATCCTGGTCCTGGAAGGCTGCAAGGTGTGCTGGTTTTTGTTGTTACTTAATTAATCAATTAAAGTACACAGTTAACTCACCTCATCTGGCTTTTTGGGTTAAAATCGGTTGCTTATTATAAGATGAAACCCTGCAGCACTCCAGAACTTGATTTGGGGAACCCAAATTGTTGTGGATAGCGGCAACTTTTCGCGGCAGCCTCACCTTCCTAGCCTCACCGAACGAAGACTCGGCGGACAAAGACGGAGGAGTCTACCTGCAGGAGTCCACCGAGGGGGGGCCAGCTAGGGAGTGCTCGCCGCACAGTAAGTATCATAGTCTTGTATCTCCCTGTTCTACTTCCTCTGCATCTAACACTACATGCTACCTCCCTATCCCAGTCCATGTCTCCTCTTCTAGATTGCCTAGAAGGAGAGATTCTACTCACACCCGAAACCTCTCCAATCTCATCCACCCTCCTAGATCTCCCAGTGTTGACGTGGTGGTAGCAGGCGGACTATGGAACTGCCAGTCCGCTGTCCGGAAGGCCGACTTCATCTCGGACCAGGCCTCCCTACTCTCCCTGCAGTTCCTGGCGCTCACGGAGACGTGGATCACTCCTCAGAACACGGCCACCCCTGCTGCTCTCTCCGCTGCCTACACCTTCTCCCACACTCCACGACCCTCAGGTAGAGGTGGAGGGACAGGTATACTGATCTCCCCCCTGTGGAGATTTGGTATTGTTCCTCTTCCTCACTTTTCACCCTCCTCCTTTGAATTTCATGCTGTCACTGTCACTGTTCCATGTAAACTGCACATCATTGTTCTTTATCGCCCTCCAGGTCCACTGGGGAGTTTCCTAGATGAGATGGATGCCCTACTCAGTGCTTTCCCTGAGGATGGCACCCCCGTCTTACTCCTCGGTGACTTCAACCTGCCGCTGGAGACCTCTCAGGCCTCTGCATTCCTCCCCCTG
The DNA here is from genome assembly GCA_029706075.1 of Aldrovandia affinis. Lineage (NCBI taxonomy): Eukaryota > Metazoa > Chordata > Actinopteri > Notacanthiformes > Halosauridae > Aldrovandia > Aldrovandia affinis. The sequence goes on along the minus strand of JAINUG010000111.1, from coordinate 3,229,848 downwards.
CTTCAGTCCTTTGACTTCACCATGGCTGAATCCCCATCCACCCACAAGGCCGGTAACCAACTGGATCTGGTCTTCACCAGGAACTGTGCCTCACCCAACATTATGGTATCGCCTCTACATGTGTCTGACCATTGCTTTCTGTCTTTCTCCCTCCCCCTCCCCTCTGTGCCTAAACCATCTTCACCTGCTCCTACTGTCCTTGTCCATTGCAACCTCCTCTCTCTCTCCCCCGCTGCCCTGTCAGCTACTGTCCTATCTTCTCTTCCCCTTACTGATGCCTTCTCTCAGCTACCTGCTGAGGAAGCATCATCCACCCTACTTTCCTCTCTCCTCCTCTCCTTTGACTTACTCTGTCCTCTATCCACTAAACCTGCTCGTCTCCGCCCCCCGCCCCTGGCTAACCGATTCCATTCGGGCTAACCGACTGAAACTGCGAGCAGCAGAAAGGAAATGGAGAAAATCCAAATCCCGTGTAGCTCTGTCTGATTTCCACACTCTCCTGGCTTCCTTCTCCTCTAACCTCTCCTCTGCTAAGTCTGCATTTTTCCTTTCTAAGATTCAATCTTCTGTTTCCAACCCACGTAAACTCTATTCTACGTTTTCCTCTCTCCTCACCCCTCCTCCTCCCTCACTCCCCTCCTCTCTAACCGCCGATGACTTCTCATCCTTCTTTCACGAGAAGGTTGATGTCATTCGCAACTCCTTCCTCCCAACCTCTCCCTCACCCATCTGGCTACCTAAACCTCCCACCCCTCTGTCCTCCTTCTCACCCCTTCCTGATTCAGACATCCTTCAACTCGTTCTCTCCCACCGTCCCACCACCTGCCCTCTTGATCCCATTCCTTCCCCCCTCTTCCAGTCCATTTCGATGAACATCCTCCCCTTTGTCTCCAATGTCATTAACTCCTCTCTTTCCTCTGGCTCTGTCCCCTCCTCCCTCAAATGCGCTCATGTTGTCCCCCTCCTCAAAAAACCCTCTCTGAATCCTGCTGTTATTTCAAACTACCGACCTGTTTCTCTCCTCCCATTCCTTTCCAAAACGTTAGAGCGGGCTGTCTATAACCAACTATCTGCTCATCTCTTACAGAACGACCTGCTTGATCCCAACCAATCTGGGTTCAGAGCAGGCCACTCCACAGAGACTGCTCTCCTTGCTGTCACTGAGGCTCTTCATGGGGCTAAGTCCCAATCCCTTAGCTCCGCCCTCCTCCTCCTCGACCTGTCGGCGGCATTCGACACCATGGACCACCGGATCTTGCTCTCATCTCTCGTCGAGATGGGAATCTCTGGATCTGCGTTGACATGGTTCGAGTCCTACCTGGCTGACTGGTCCTACCAGGTGGCCTGGAGAGGATCCCTCTCCTCTCCCCACACCCTCTCTACCGGAGTCCCGCAGGGCTCGGTGCTAGGCCCCGTCCTATTTTCTCTGTACACCAAGTCACTTGACTCTGTTATTTCTGCTCATGGTTTTTCCTATCACTGTTATGATGATGACACTCAACTGTTTCTCTCCTTCTCTCCATATGATACCTAGGTCCTGGCACGGATCTCTGCATGCCTGGCTGACATCTCCGCATAGATGTCCACCCACCACCTGAAGCTGAACCTGGGGAAGACAGAGCTGCTCTTCCTCCCAGCGAAGGGCTCCCCGATGATTGATGCATCAATCCCAGTCTGCCAGGAGTCTCCGTCCCAGTCTGCCAGGAGCCTTGGGGTAACCCTGGACAACCAGCTGTGCTTCTCGAGCCATATTGCAGCGATCACTCGGACCTGCTGTTTCTCCCTCCACAACATCCGGAGGATCCGACCGTTCCTCACCCAAGAGGCCACTCAACTCCTGGTCCAGGCCCTGGTGATCTCACGTCTGGACTACTGCAATTCCTTGCTGGCAGGCCTACCAGCCTGTGCTATCAAGCCACTGCAACTAATCCAGAATGCTGCCGCTCGTCTGGTGTTCAACCAGCCCAAAGTTCACCCACGTCATCCCTCTACTCTCCTCTCTGCACTGGCTCCCCATCGCAGCACACATCAGATTCAAATCACTGGTGCTTGCTTTTCAAGCAGCTAGAGATACTGCTCCCCCATACCTCCAGTCACTCATCACTCCCTACACACCTCCCAGACCCCTCCGCTCCACCTCCTCTGGTAAACTGACTGTCCCTTCCCTCAGGCGCCTGGCAGCCGCTCCTCGCGGTCTCGCCTCTTCTCTGTCCTGATCCCTCGCTGGTGGAACGACCTTCCGCAATCGGTCAGGACCGCGGAATCACTTGCGATCTTCCGCAAGAGACTCAAAACCCACCTCTTCAGACTCCACTACAACTGAACTCTGTCCATCTAGCTAAATTGTCTTCACCACTGTTTACTTGTTCAACACTATACTCCCCCAAAAAATTAAAAAAAAAAAAAAAAAATTCACTAACCTTTTCCTTCCCGGTGTTACAGGTATGGTACGCAGATGCCTGCAATGATGTCTATTGCTGTATTCCTGCACTGATCTCTTGCGCTAACTATGATCATTCCTATCATGTATTAATGCACATCTTGTAAGTCGCTCTGGATAAGAGCGTCTGCTAAATGCTTAAAATGTCAAATGTAAATGTAACCCAGATTTAGGGCATAGAAGCCCTCATCTGATCAGCATGCATGTGCATTACACTTCACATTTAGCAGACACTCTTATCCAGAGCAAATTACTTTACATACAATCCATCTATACAGCTGGATAGTTACACTGCTCCCTGTTAGATTTTGGTATTTTCCGTAAGCAACATGTTGGTTACAGTCTCGAGCAAAATCTGTATGCCCCCACTACTCATCCTGTTTTCCACCTGGGTGTTAACCCCCTGAGGTCGACGGGAGCGGCGCCGCTCCCAGCAGCAATAAAAGTATATTACTATTTCTAACTTCGCAATATTTTATCATACACACGCGACAAAAACATTGACAGAAACCTTAGAATCGCGACTTTCCGATTTGAGCACTGGCAAATCAAATGGGATTTTTAAATTAGGTTAATTAGACCAAAAGTAAACCTTGTTTTTACTCTGTTTTTTACCTTTTAGTACCGTCCCCCTTCTATTGACATGGTAACTAGGTGCGAGTTTCGGGGGAGGTGTGGGGAGGGGCGTGGGGCCATGTGTGAAAACGCCGGCGTAAACAAACACAAACTGTCCCGACAATTTGAAGCAAGATTTTATACAGACATACAATTTTATTCAAGATGGAAAGATTTTCTGCGCTGCAGTGTTTGAGAGCATCGATGGAAAGCGACGAAGACAATAACTGACGAAGAGTAAGTAACTATATTTGATCTGCCATGTTATCAAATACTCGTATATATATTCAATATATGAATTCCGTGTGTTAAATTGCAGCGTAAACAATGTCCCGACATTATATCGGATCTTGTCTGTGTTTACGGTTTGCGAGCTGCCAGCAACAGACGGTGTATGCTGATATTTATTTTATTTACCATATTTTCAAATACTCGTGAAAAGTATTCGACTGCTGCGAATAATTAACGGGAGGATATTTAACCAGCTGGCATTGTTTGGCGCTTGGACATTATCTAGCTTAGCTTGATAATACCTATTGTGATTAATGTTTCTTGCCTCTCGAGAACTTGTTTGTTCGTGTGCTTGTTGTTGTTTAGATTCCCAGCGTTTAGTTTATACCACGTTTTTGGATACGTGGATTTACCTGTTTACTTTGATTTGTTTGTTCCTGTTCGTTGGTTTTGTTTTGTTTGTCTTTCCGTGTCTTCGCAGACACGGATTTTGCTTTCGTTTTCCGACAGACGTTTAACGATAAATATCTTAAACCCAGAAAACGGGCTACTTTTGATCATGTGCCTGTGTCCACTGCCAAACACTCTGGATGTTGGCAAATTGGCTTCTGTTGGTTGCAATAAATGTGTACTCTGCAAGATGTCGGGGAAACAGCGGTTTGTGACGTTCCCTTGTGTCTACAGTTGACCAGAAACTGTTTTGAGAAGTGGCACCAAAGACTGTGAAAGAACAAATTGTCTCACCATGTTTTAATTTGGAATGTTTTGTATATAGTTTGTTTTCAATGAAAAAAAAAAAAATCTTCCCAAATGAAAAAACTTTCTGCATGGCTCACTGACTATTGCTTACTCTGATGGCTTTTCTCTTTGTCTGGCGGCCTTTGAGAGAGAGATGGCCCATCTGACAGATTTTACAGGTGTGGACAAGCCTCAGGTGTGGATCATGAATATTCTTGAAATTAGCATATAGCCCTCCCACAGCCTGAAATAAATGTGACCAGTTCTGATAAAAACAGGTTTTTAGCTATTTAGATCTCAGATGTGCTAAACTATTTTCACACCCTTACATAAACAAGACCTTGATGAACAAACGCATATTGGCAAAACAATTCGTCACTATAGTTTAGTGTGTGCTTTCACAACATTTGTGACGGCAGAAAAATTTACTCTTTATAACTTGTGTGTTTGTAGATCTATTTACAAGCTGCATATGATACTGACCACACTATTGATGGCATATAAATGTAGCTGTGATTGTCCTTCAAAAAAAAAAAAAAAATATCAAACACTTTGGAGTAAGTGTGTGTTAAGTTGATGAAATTGAGATAAATATCAGACCATGCCAAAATCAAAAACCTCCTCTAAGCTTAGCACGGACCTCAGAGGGTTAAGTACCCTTTTCCAAGTGCGAGATCTCCCCCCACTCAGGTGCCGAGAGCCATTGGAAAGCAACCCTGGGTGAATAGAAATGATAATGTCTGAAGAGTCATTGATCTAGCCAGGAAACAGGAACCAGGGAAGGAGGAAATTAAGCCTTCCTCCTGGCCAGACACCTTTTGTTTAAGACTGTATTTAACCTGTGACTTTTTTACATGATGGGGTGTTAGACTTGAGATTTCGATACCACCAGAAGCTACATTGTACGAATAAAGAAACTCTTGTCTTTCACCAACGGAACTGTTTTAAGACTCTTCTATTGCCTGAATGAAATTGCAAGTACCAGCAACAAACCAAGTTTTAATTGAGGAGAAACAAGCAATTCTTCATCCCACAGGTCCTGGAAATCCACTAATCTGGGACATATTACAGCGGTGGCAATATCCTGGATCAATTTGCTAATTAGCTGCATACACCAATACCGGTTCACTCATAGATTAGACAGTAATCGTTTAATATAGGGACACAAGAACAGTCTTCAGCTGTCATTCATGAGTTTAACAATACATTTAGGTAAAGCATCAGATCAAGTCAATGATTGGGCTAATTAAATAATGAAGATCAGAGGGTGGTATTAAATCCAGAAACGCCTACCGCCCTCTTTGCCCACCCCTAACATAGTCCCTCAACCATAAATCAAGAATGCTCTCTTTCTAGTAATAACAATAGCATCAATTTATCAACAGTGTAGATTATTCAACTGATTGTTGATTATTTAACAATTCTACTTGTGTTCTAATATGAAGTAGCTACATGAGCACAAAAGTAATATTTTCCCATATTACCAATGTCTTTTTATTTTGATGTTTCTTTGGGGTTAATAATAATAATGCGAAAGTTTAGAATTATAGACTTTGATCTGATATTTTAGCTTTCACCACAACAATGCTATGTTATGTCCTTTTGTTGTGCAAAATCTAAAATAACCCTTCAAATCAGGGGTGCACAATGAGAGCCAACCCGTTTTAGGATTTCACAACAACGTTTGCTCTTAATGATTTCATTAGACCAATCATTTATTTGATTTGACATTTTTGATAAATAAAGGTGCATGTGTATCCTCAGTGAAAATGTTGTACTGTGGAGTGAACTGGTATTGGTGTATGCAACTGTTTAGAAAATTAAAGTCTGAATAATTGGTTGGAACAAAAACCAGCATACATACTAGTCCTCCAGGCCTGTGCACCGCTGCTTTAAACAAATTAGAAGTTAGATAGATGCACTTGAGAACCATTTACTTCTATAGAACCAGACATTTCTAAAGTTTGATATCAAAGGTATCTATCTAAATGTAGAACTATTTTGAGCTGCCGAATAATATGCAATAACTGGTTTGGTGAATGTCATTTTACATGGATTGATGTTTATATTTGTGTTCCGACAGCATTTATTTTGGTAAATGTGTTTTCCAGTTTGTTTCTGATGTGAAATAAATCCATTCTGTCAAGCTGGGATTCATTTTCATGATAATTATGAAATTCAACTTGAGGTCCTGTCAGAATAAATGTGTTTACTATGGATCATTTCACATTGTTCTCGTAATAAAAAGTCATTTAAATAATTTGGATATCATGTTAATCCCTTGGAGGTTTAGACAAATGTCTTTATCTTAACATTGCGGCAGTTTTCTAGAATAACATGTTTGTCGTGTAAATGCATGCAAAACAGATTTACAATTCACAAAACAAATTCTGACATCTTTGATGTTAAATGAATATGTGTCAAGTAGAGATTTAGCACAATTTGGAGCTGAGCATGAATTGTTGAGCAAAATGTATGCAAAGGGTTTTCAAACTTCCAAAATGGCAACGGCCTATTGTTTTGCTCTCAATCTGAAAATAAAAATGTTCATTTCTTTATTGTTGAACATGATTCTGAATGTAGAGACAATCATTCAGCTTTTTTCAATAGCTCAGCCAGTCATGGGTCACTGAAGGTCACTTCCTTTGATCAAGTCCGCATTGAGGGTTTTGATCCTGACTGTCATCGGTCTACAGTTATTGGATGTCCATTAAAAAATATCCTCAGCTGGAGTTGGGAAAGTGGTACAACTGAGAGTCTCATGCTAGTCTGACTGGGGTTGGGCAGTGAGGAGGAATGGGGGGGAAAAATGGTTTCATTTACTTTGAATTTCTCATGAAATAATGCCACAACTGGAAAACAGAGTAAAAATAAAAAGGCCCATTTTGTAAGAACAGTTTTTTTTTGCTTCAACTAAAGTTTTGAATGGTCTGAGATGGTAGTTCTTACTCCTCGGGGACTTCAACCTGCAGCTAGAGACCTCCCAGGCCTCTGCATTCCTCCCCCTCCTTCAGTCCTTTGACTTCACCATGGCTGAATCCCCATCCACCCACAAGGCCGGCAACCAACTGGACCTGGTCTTCACCAGGAACTGCGCCACACCCAACATCACGGTATCGCCTCTACATGTGTCTGACCATTGCTTTCTGTCTTTCTCCCTCCCCCTCCCCTCTGTCCCTAAACCATCCTCACCTGCTCCCACTGTCCTTGTCCGTCGCAACGTCCGCTCTCTTTCACCCGCTGCCCTGTCAGCTACTGTCCTATCTTCCCTTCCCCCTGCTGATGCCTTCTCTCAGCTACCTGCTGAAGTAGCATCATCCACCCTACTTTCCTCTCTCTCCTCCTCCTTTGACTTACTCTGTCCTCTATCCGCTAAACCCGCTCGTCTCCGCCCCCCCGCCCCCTGGCTAACCGATTCCATTCGGGCTAACCGTCTGAAGCTGCGCGCGGCAGAAAGGAAATGGAGAAAATCCAAATCCCCTGCAGCTCTGTCTGACTTCCACACACTCCTGGCTTCCTTCTCCGCTAACCTCTCCTCTGCTAAGTCTGCATTCTTCCTCTCTAAGATTCAATCCTCTGTTTCCAACCCACGTAAACTCTATGCTACATTTTCCTCTCTCCTCACCCCTCCTCCTCCCCCCCCCCCTCCTCTATAACCGCAGATGACTTCTCATCCTTCTTTCACGAGAAGGTTGAGGTCATTCGCAACTCCTTCCCCCCTACCCCTCCCTCTCCCATCCCGCTACCTAAACCTCCCACCTCTCTGTCCTCCTTCTCACCCCTCCCTGACTCGGACATCCTTCAACTTGTTCTCTCCCACCGTCCCACCACCTGCCCTCTTGATCCCATTCCTTCCCCCTCTTCAGTCCATTGCTATGGACATCCTCCCGTTTGTCTCTAATGTCATTAACTCCTCTCTTTCCTCTGGCTCTGTCCCCTCCTCCCTCAAATGCGCTCAGGTTGTCCCCCTCCTCAAAAAACCCTCTCTGAATCCTGCTGTCATCTCTAACTACCGACCTGTCTCTCTCCTCCCATTCCTTTCCAAAACGTTAGAGCGAGCTGTCTATAATCAACTGTCTGCTCATCTCTTACAGAACGACCTACTCGATCCCAACCAATCTGGGTTCAGAGCAGGCCACTCCACAGAGACTGCTCTCCTTGCGGTCACTGAGGCTCTTCACGTCGCTAAGTCCCGATCCCTTAGCTCCGTCCTCCTCCTCCTTGACCTGTCGGCGGCGTTCGACACCGTGGACCACCGGATCCTGCTCTCATCTCTCGTCGAGATGGGAATCTCTGGATCTGCGCTGACATGGTTCGAGTCCTACCTGGCCGACCGGTCCTACCAGGTGGCCTGGAGAGGATCCTCTCTCCTCTCCCCGCACCCTCTCTACCGGTGTCCCGCAGGGCTCGGTGCTAGGCCCTGTCCTATTTTCTCTGTACACCAAGTCACTTGGCTCTGTAATTTCTGCTCATGGTTTTTCCTATCACTGTTATGCTGATGACACTCAACTGTTTCTCTCCTTCCCTCCATCTGATACCCAGGTCCCGGCACGGATCTCTGCATGCCTGGCTGACATCTCCGCATGGATGTCCACCCACCACCTGAAGCTGAACCTGGGGAAGACAGAGCTGCTCTTCCTCCCAGCGAAGGGCTCCCGATGATTGATGCGTCAATTACCGTGGAAGGCTCCATAGTGTCTCCGTCCCAGTCTGCCAGGAGTCTTGGGGTAACCCTGGACAACCAGCTGTGCTTCTCGAGCCACATTGCAGCGATCTCTCGGACCTGCCGTTTCTCCCTCCACAACATCCGGAGGATCAGACCGTTCCTCACCCAAGAGGCCACTCAACTCCTGGTCCAGGCCCTGGTGATCTCCCGTCTGGACTACTGCAATTCCTTGCTGGCAGGCCTTCCGGCCTGTGCCATCAAGCCACTGCAACTAGTCCAGAACGCTGCTGCTCGCCTGGTGTTCAACCAGCCGAAGTTCACCCACGTCACCCTCTCTACTCTCCTCTCTGCATTGGCTCCCCATCGCAGCACGCATCAGATTCAAGTCACTGGTGCTGGCTTTTCAAGCGGCCAGAGGTACTGCTCCCCGTACCTCCAGTCACTCATCACGCCCTACACCCCGTCCAGACCCCTCCGCTCCGCCTCCGCTGGCAGACTGACTGCCCCATCCTCCGGGCGCCTGGCAGCCGCTCTCGCGGTCTCGCCTCTTCTCTGTCCTGGTCCCTCGTTGGTGGAACGACCTCCCGCAATCGGTCAGGACTGCGGAATCACTTCCAATCTTCCGCAAGAGACTCAAAACCCACCTCTTCAGACTCCACTACCACTGAACACTGTCCATCTAGTCAATCTGTCGTCACCACTGTTTACTTGTTCAAAAAAAAAACAAAAAAAAAAAAAAAAAAAAAACCCACTAACCTTTTCTTTCCCAATGTTACAGGTATGATACGCAGACACCTGCAATGATGTCTTTTGCCGTTTTACTGCACTGATCTTGTACGCTAACTTTGATTGTTCTCACCTTGTATTAATGCACATCTTGTAAGTCGCTCTGGATAAGAGCGTCTGCTAAATGCTTAAAATGTAAAATGTAAAAATGTAGTTCCACCCTGGGCATGGGGGGGGGGGGGAATTCCCCCAAAAATGTATCCTCCAAAAGCAGAAACTGGTCATGGAGTAACAAGGCAGGAATTTCCCATCAGCATGAGAACAGGATTCCATCATCATTAGTCCTTAACTTTTTTTTTAAACGGACAATTAAAAGCATGTGTTTGTTTATTTTCCCCTTCGCTGACACAGTTTGACAAGTTCATCCACTACCAAAAAAAACCCAGGATTTATTTTTGTTGCATTTAATTGTCAAAGTCAAGGACAAATGCCAGTGTCTAGGCCATTGTCTTTCTGTCTTTTATTTTTTGTCTTTCCAGCCACCTTTGTGTTCCTCCAGAACCCTGTGTCCTCACTGTTCTATTAATGACATCATCAGCTCCTATTCAGACTACATGTCCAAAAGGGATTGAATTGCATTTGGCAATTGAGAACTAGTGTTTGTTCCATTAAGGTCTGCCATTTTCATCTAATTGGAGAGCAACGTGGTCTGTCCTCTTGTGCTGTTTTGAAACAAACCAGCTCTGTGGCCTCTTGTTTTGGGAAGCATTCTGTTTCTGAGACACTACGGCCAATTACACCCCCAGGGTAGGACCATCCTGCACTGGCTTGGACCTGACTCGATACCAGACCATAGGGCCTTGATGGAACACTGAGGGACATCGCTGATTAAAACAAGTGCTATCAGAGCCCTGACGGACATCTTTTATGGAAATACATTCTATCAGAACACTGAGGGACATCGCTGATGGAAACACGTGCTATCAGAACACGAGACAGTAGAGTATGTCATTAAAAATGATGTTTCCTAAATAGATTGACACATTTCATGTGGGAGTGTGTATTCCCCCTGTGGGATTTGATGCCACCTGTGGTTAAAATCTGCATAACCAGCACACAGTAACAGTGCAAAATGTGCTTTATTATTCGTTTTGGGAATACAATTTGGTGATGAGTAGGGGTATAGGTAATATTTTTATAATTAGGTTTGGGGATAGGTTTAGGAGATGAGAAGGGATACAGACAAAGAAATACAGTAAAATGTAATTTGTCGACCCTCCTTAATATAGTGCATTATACAGGTAACTGCCAAAATAAAGGAAATGCCAACATATAGTGTTAACAGGGCATTGGGCTACCAGAACAGCTTCAATGTTCCTTGCTATAAATTATAATGTCTGGCATACTATTGGGAGGATGCAACACCATTCTTCCATGAGAAATTCCATAATTTGGTATTTTGTTGATGGTTGTGGAAAATGCTGTCTCAGGTGCCGCTCCAGAATCTCCCTTAAGTGTTCAAACGGATGGATAGAAATGCTTCACCATAGGATGAAGCATATTGCCATTTACCTTGCCGTTTAAGGAGTTTAGTGGATCTAAACCATGCCAGGAAAATGCACCCCAAACCATAGCAGAGCCACCAGAGCCCTTAATTAACTTAAGTGTATCCTTTATTTTGGCACTTACCTGTATATTGTAGTATATAGAATCCACAGTCTAATTAAACAGATAGCTTGTTAAAACCCCTACCTGAATAGCAAAACATGATGCCATTACATGATGTCATTGCAGTTTTTAAGTTAATGTTTTTAATTTTGTTCTGAAACAGTTTTGAACACAATGCAGGTTAGGCTCATTGTGATTTACTTAATTTTTGAACAGGATTTGCTCTCACCTTCCACAAATTGTTTGTTTCCAGTGACCTGGTGTCCACACTTCTATCATTTAGGACTTCACTGATGTCAGCTGTAATTCTATCAACAAATCAAATAAAAATGTACCCTTTTTCAAAAGGAATCATACGCCACAGTGCACATAACAGAAAATCAAATCAAATCAAATCAATTTGTTTATAGAGCACATTTCAAACAAGGAGGCATCACAAAGTGCTTTACTCACAAAAGATACAAGATGCAAAATATTTGAAGATGTACAAACCTACATATAGTATGTATGTATTGAGGCATCCCAAGGGGCAGCATTGGGAAATGGCTGCCTGCCCCTTTAACTCTTAGGAGCCATGAGAGCCCTGAGGACTACAGCTCCCAGCAGCCTGCAGTCCCACTGGTGTTTTTTGGAAAGGTTCTTTAAGTCATCATGTATTGACTTTTGTGTTTTTGTAAATAAGTTAATAAAATCATTGTTTTGTTTTGAATACTGCCTCCTCTGGATTATTGAACTGCCTACACCCTCTGAAAAGGTCCTTGAGTGTCATCCCACCCTCAGTGGCACTACAATATATACACAGATATAAATATACACAATACAATAAATAAAACATAGTAACACATAATAAAATATAGGCCTACAAGTAGATATATAGTGCCTAACAGTAGTTGTAGATATTAGTGAAAAACATTATTCATATGCAGCACTAAAAATGTATGTTTTTATGTTTTTCTTAGAACCATTCAATGTTTCTGTATTTCTCAGATCCAAAGGCAGGTTATTCCAGTGGCAAGGAGTCGTTTCCCCAGACTTTGATCTTACTCTAGGAACAGCTCAAATTAAAGCCTTAGTTGTCTGAGAACTGATCTGGCTGATTACAAGTCTTTAAATGAATATGGAATATTCATTCTGTTCATGCTCATTGTGTGTGACATGAATATCTGTTTCTTACATTACATTACAGGCATTTAGCAGACACTCTTATCCAGAGCAACTTACAGTTTACATTTCTTTACAATCCATTTACACAGCTAGATATTAACTGAAGCAAATCAGGTTAAGTACCTTGCTCAAGGGTACAACGGCAGTGTCCCACCTGGGGATTGAACCTGCAACCTTAACGTTACAAGCCCAGTTCCCTAACCATTATACCATACTGCCGCCTGTTTCTGACATAATGTAGTAAGAGATGCCATATTATTTCTGAAAAAATGTATAATTAAAAGCAATTAAGAGCTCATTATACCTCAGGAATTGCAATTATGGTTGGAAAGGAAACCAGCATACACAGGGGTCCCCCAGGATCAACTTTGGGGGCTCCTGCTTTAGTTGCATCAGAACAAAATATCACTGGTTGTAATATTAACATTAAAGGTATAGTATTATTGCTGCTAAATCTAAGTTTAAATGGCTAGGCTCACACAGACAAGAAATACAATTTTAAAGACCCAACACTGTACAGACTACAACATTAGTTTGATTTTAAGTAGAGATGGTTTCTGTGCTGGATTATAATACATATAAATAGCCTGAACATTGAGAGATATTTTATCTCACAAAAATATCTAGAAAGTATTGAGTATTGCTATTAGCTAGTCTCTAATTTTCACTTTGTAGGCTACTTCTGGCATTCATGTGCTACACTGTGACGTGACTAGCTGCCATGAGATGTTGAAATTAATGATGTCATTATTTAAGTAACATGTAAAACAACCATTAGGTTAGCAGCCAGTAACCTTTGACCTACCTGAAATGGATTAAGGGCCTCTGTCACCCACTTGAAGAGCACAGCAAGACATATGTTTCCTCCCAGCTGGGTGAATAAATAAATGCCATGGGCTCTGGAGCAGTTCATGTTATGGGAAGTTAATTTTTAGAGAGAACGGATCAATCTTATGCAGGCCTGATGCCTCCCCCTAATATAATTTAAGTGGGTAATAGAAATGAAGTCTCTGAATCAAAGCATGCTGACTGATGCTGATCTTAGACCAGGGAAGGAGATGGGGCTGAGTTTGGGGCTGTGATCAAACTGGGATTGATCTGGCACACTAAAAAAGAATGCAATCAAATCCTTATAATTGCATATTGGAAAAATGCATGCTTTTGCTTTATTGCATAGTAAGCAGGTAGTCAAGTTTGAATCCAACTGACTTTGACTTCCTTCTGATAATATGCTTATAAGTGCAAAAGACTCTATACGTATTTATCAGGTGTCGACTATGGTACGTACTATTTACATGTTGTAAGGGGTTGAGAGGACCTAAACCATGGTAGGAAACTGCAACCAACACCATAATAAAGTATTTGTTTTTGTATAAGAAAACTCATCTTCAACACAATTCTTTATTATGCTACTGGCCTATAATCATAACCTGGACTGTAATAGACTGTTGAAGAGGTTCTTGTTCTTTTACCCTGGCATTATCAGGGTTGGGGCGAGACCCGATTCTCAGAGGCTAATTAAACACGCACCCGTGAAATAAAAGAAAGGCTGGTCTGTAATGGAACAGGGTGCAGTTAATTACCACAATGGAATGGTTGTAATATTGTCAGTGAAAAGCAGGGCACTGGGTCAGCTTTCCTGTCTACTGGCTTTCAGTCGTCCTCTGCTCAAGTCATTCATTCAAATGGATAGCTTTGGGGCACACTGGCTGTCTCGTTTCAATAATGAATTGAAGTGTAGACAAGAGAAAGAAACAAGCAAGAAAGGAGAAAAAGAAAAGAAAAGAAAAGGAATGAACATTGGAGCCAAGCCCATTTCACAACAAGGATGAGATATTGTGCAATTCATCATATTACATATTCATTTCTGACATGTTTCTATCTAGACCAAAACAAAATATTTTGAAGTGATACTCGCTAGCACAATATATGGTAATGGCATCTGGCAGATTTATATATGATTCATACATGGCTCAGTGCTTAAGCTACATGATGTATGGTATTAATTCATTATTGAAATTCATCAATCATTGAGATTCAATTAAATACATTACATGTTTTTTCCCAATTTACTCCAATTTAAATCAGTCTAATCAAAACTTGTGGGATTTCAGTTTCCTCAAAATCTTTAATGTTGTTTATTTGTTTGTTTGTTTATTTATTTTGTACATATTTTATAGCATGTGCCTACACAGCAATAATTAAGATTAGATACACATATATAAATCAATGCACCTATGAACATTATTATTAATATTTAACATTACAGTCAAAACTGCATTTCAGCACTTAACAGTGCTTAATACTAAACAGAATGCAATTGAAATTAACTGTCAATACAAACCTCAAATGCTAATATGCCAAAATGTATGGTTTCCACCTTAAAACAATATTTCAAATCCAGGGCATGTTGTTCATGATGAGATTAGGGACGTGCCCACACACACGCACACAGAAAGAAACATACATACCCTCATACACAAACATATGCACACACACATGCCCACACAAACAGACACACACACACACACACACACAGAAAGAAGCATACACACCCTCATACACACACAGAAATAAACATACACACCCTCACACACAAACCACACACAAGGACACACACACATGCACATATGCACACACACACACACAAACACAAACCACACACACACACACACATACACACCCTCATACACAAACACAAACCACATACAACCACACACACACGCACATACACACACACACACACACACACACACACACACACACACACACACACACACACAAACATGCACAAACACAAACCACACACAAACACACAAATACAATAATCCCTATTATATCCTTTACAGCCTGTCTAAAAGGAAATTGAATTGGTCAGACCAATTTACCATGACTTAATAAAACACACAAACCACATTTCATGCTGGCTGCAATCATAAAAGGTGTGAAACAGATTTGCACGGTTACTTGATGATGTTAAATTAGTTTTTGCCTGAAACAAACTAATCTCTCTTACAGAGCCTTGTTTTCACAAACTGATTTCACTCCATCTGCCCTTCTGTTCCCTATTCTTATCCTACAGTGGATCAAAGGAGGAGTAACTCCTTGAAAATGCCTCTGGGGAAACAAAACCGCCAACATGATGAGCTAACACCAATTAAATCTTATCGCTAATCAGTTAGGCCTCAACTTTCAGTAACAAGTTAATGGAATATACAGTACCCCTCCAAAATTATTCACAGCCTTGTTAAAGATGAGCACGCCGATGAATCACGCTTCACTATCTGGCAGTCTGATGGACGAATCTGGGTTTGGCGGATGCCAGGAGAACGCTACCTTCCGGAATGCATAGTGCCTACTGTAAGTTTGGTGGAGGAGGCATAATGGTCTGGGGCTCTTTCTCAGGCTTTAGGATAGGCCCCTTAGTTCCAGTGAAGGGTATTCTTAATGCTACAGGATACGAAGAATTGTGGAATTCTGTGGAATAGGATACTTCAAAATTGGTATTGATCACCCCCTACAAAGAATTTGATCAGATTGGTTGAGCTCTATTTTTTCATGTAGGTACTGCTGTTGCTCTGCTGTGTGACTCTGCTGTTTTAATCATCTAATTATACCATAATAGTATAATTAGTGTAGTATCTAATTTAAATACATTTAAGTGTAGTATCTCATTTAAATACTTTACATGGTATATATAGTGCAGATGTATATTATATTGAATGAATTAAAATTGACAAAATTTTATATTTTGTACGAAAAATGTCTTAAAATTCTGAAAAAAACATTACTGAAAAGGATTCTGTATAATATAGCATGATGTGTAATGAAACATATATGGTGTCACTGAAAATGACACTGAATTAATTAAAATGGACTAAATTCAATATTTTGTACACAAAATGTCTTAAAATTCAGAGAAAAAAAATTATGACAGAAGATGTTCCTGTGGAGAAATTTAAATGAAGCTTGGAGACACATTTTCTCCTAGCACAAGATACACAACTTTCTTCATCCCCAAGGGAAACATTGGGTTATCCAAAAAGCACAATACATTACAAGAAAGCGTGAAAACAGTACACGATACATGTGTTAACACTAAGAATACAGAGAGCAGTTTCCACACTTCCCCACCTGCCCAATGTAAGTAAGTGTGGATTCAAAATCTGACTCATATCATTGTGACTGGGTATTGGCAAGTACCTCACAATGTGATTTATCTCATGATCCACATGTCACGATTTGATGCATTACTCAATTGAATCGCAATAACAACAATTTAATAGCTCAAATAATATTAATATACTGTACTTCAAAGGAAAACCTATTAATAAAAATAATAAAAATAATAAAAAGCATGAGCCAATTTGAAATTACGTTAACATTCTATTGTTTTTTATTGAGCTTTGAGCATCAATTTATTGGAATGGAAGGATCTTCTGTAACTTCAGGTTCAACAATTTAAGTAAACATACAAAGACTAAATAACAGTGCGTAATTATGTCATCTTAAAGAGCAGCATACATAAAATGTCAACCCCTGTACCGTTATTGCAGTTCACATATTATCTTAATAAATCAATTAATTCATTTTATGTTTATATAGCGCTCTTCACACCAGGTGTCCCTGAAAAATTAAAAACATAATGCAGAAGTACTAGCAGAGCAGGGCATTTTTCAGACAGCAACGTACACATACAATAACCATTACAGGTACTGACATTGACATCGACAAAAATAGAATCACTATTTTCCATCTGAGTCGATATATCGGCACATTGCATCTTACAGTACATGTCATTATCCAAATATGAACATAATAAATCCTTCAGGGGCTGTGGCTTGTTTAGTGAGAACACAGAGAATTGTGTTTTACGATTAAAGTGGATGGGGGCAGATTTGCATGCAGACTAGAAAGTCTTCTGAAAAGCTCCGTGTCTCGCATGACAGTTGAGATAGATCATCCTAATGATATACAATTGACATTTATTTCACCAGCAGGCCAAGTAAAAGCATTTTTATTCCATAAAATGGAAAATTGAAAGATATATTAAACAGCAGTAAAAATGGAAAGATATATTAAACAGCAGTAAAATCATTCCAGTATATTTCAGCATAATGAATAAATAAATCAATGCAAAGAGAACACATAACTATGGACTGAACTGTGGACTGAAATGGCTATTTAGTGGTCATTTTTTGCTGTTGTTGTTGTTGTTGTTGTTGTTGTATAAAATTAAATAAACCTGAACCACAGAGCCTGCAGATGCTGATTTGATATATGGGCTGAAGAAAAGAGTCTGTATACTATACTCTGTAACATATCAGGGTAGGATTACACCTGCAGGTAACTGGCAAAATCAAGGCAACCCTTTAGTAAATGAGGGGTTCTTTAAATGGGTGCAGTTCCACAAGTGTCCACTGGGTGTAGGGGTGCCACAGCCGGTACTGGAGGATGCGCACAGCCCTGCCCTTTCCAGCCTGACTCTCCTAGTCTAGGCCACCTAGTCTAGGTGTTAGTGTCCCCACTCCCCAGGGGTTCCCAAAGTGTTTCCTTTATTTTGGCAATGACCTGTAGCTTGCAACTTGCCAATGCCAAAGTAAAAATTGTAAAAAAAAAAAAAACATTATACAAAAAAGGTATACAATGATATTAAAATATGAAATAGTACTATCATAAACTTAACATAATACCATGATAGTAAATCAAGTGGCAAAAGCTGTTTTCATTCTGGGAAAAAATATTTCAACCGTTACCCTACTAAAATGTCTAAATAACCCATATTAAATAATATACTGTAATACTGGACCTGGGGTGTCTGCTAATGTAATTGAATCCCACCACCTCGTTGTCTGTTCTTGCATTTTGTTTTGTTTACAACGCGATTGTGCACATGCAGACAGCTCCCTCGCATTCCCCAAGCCCGATAGGTAGCTGTTATTAGTTAGCTAGCTGCATGGCTTACATGCCCAGATTACCCATTTACCTGGGCAGAGAAAAGCAACAGGCGATGTTCTAACAGGCGAAGTCTACTGTTTTGTTTGCTACCAAATGGTGAAAGAGCTGAACGAGACTGGTTAATGTTCTCTAATAAAACAAACAAAGTTTACTAATTTGCTTGTAAACTTTTTGGTGGAGCCAAACAACACAATTTAGTTGTAGGATTTAGCAACTGGCAATGTCTGCCAAATGTATTAAAACTCCATGAGAAGTAATTAGGAAGGAATTAGAATCATGGTTCCTGGGCATAGATGGATGCTCATATTCAAAACGATACCTATATTGAAAAATAAAGCTTTTGATAATTGCTTTGTAATTGTTTTCCGGTGTGTGTGGGTGTCCACATGCTCAATTGAAAAAATTAAAGTCGCAATTTGCATATGCCCTGAGAAATAGCTTGTTGCGGCCCTGGTTGTTGTTGAGAACGGATCTCCCATCTGTAGAAAATGTGGGAAACACATAATGGCCAGAGAAGGGAACATGGCATTCCACCTGCATGAACCTCCTTCACGGTATGCCACATTTTTTTCAGGTTATGGAAAGAGTGAGTAGCTAAATATAGTACTAGATCCGATAAGCTGATAACGCAATAAAGCACAATTTTGCCTAATTTGCAATGCAAATTATTTAAATTGCAATTACAGTATTAATTTACTATTATTATATTCAGTTGCATTTTTTTTTTTTTTTTTCAATAAAATGTTATATAAATCTGCAAAGAGCCATGCAATAAACAGATCAAGTTGTAAACTTTGTTTTGCACAAAAAAAAGTATCGCACAAATAAAAATGTTTATCTTAAAAACTGATACCGTGATATACAGAAAACCGTGATATTGAGCAGTACGATTATCATACCATGAAAATTTCATACCATCACAACCCTAATTTTAAGCTCTCCTTATGAGTGAAAATTTGATTATTTTAACCAACTAAATAAATAACTAATTGAAACACAACTTTAAATTAAATGTCAGAAGATGTAAGTGTAGAAATTATGAATTTGGAATCTGTATTGATTGTTTGCATCTCTGAACATTTTTAGGCGGGTGCAGTTAAACTCATTGACTACGTTAAGGGAAAAGGGACAAACTTAAATACAAGATTTCAACAACCTAAATTGATCAAGAGATTGGCTGTGACAAAAAACATCATATTCAGGGAGTCCTTGGGGTCCTGGGAATTTGGGAAGCCCTGAACAATTAAGCCCCACAGGAATATGTTCAATATTATAAACCATCCTCCTGCAAGACTTAAGGGGAAGTGCATTACTGTTAGATCTGGGCCGATATGTACGGAGCGCTGATCTAGGATCAGGTTTCCCCTGTCCATATCCTAACCTTATTCATCATGAGATAAAAGGCTAAACGGATCCTCGATCAGTAGTCCTACTCTGAGATGATTTATAAACCCCAGCTCTTGTCCTAGAACACCATTATTTTCACTCATTGTTAATTTCACATTTCTGACAATAAACAGGACCCCATAGCACTGCCATTTGTTTTGATTAATTAAAACATTCCTCCATTGCTAAATTGACACCAAACCACTTTGGCACGTTAGGCTTTTGTGAGAGACAGTACATACTTACAGAGCATTAAAATGAAAGTAAATTGGATTCAACATGGGAAAGCATTAATACGCTTGTTTTTTTATCTAAATGTGTTAATATGCAGCATATTTTTTAATCCTTCTTGGTTATTAATTTGGTGTCTCTGCTAATCCCACCCAGTGAGACCAATTCTGTGATTAGAACAGACTCAATTAGAATTTTATCAAGCTGGCTTATGCTGAGCGAGGCAATAGACCTTATATTTTTTAATGCAACACTTGAGTAAATGAGAGATCATTTAAATGGGTGCAGTACCACAAGTGTGCGTCGGTGGCTGCCGAATAGGCCTGGCCCTTCCCTTCCCTTTTGAGTGTTGCCTTTATTTTGGCCTGTATATTCTAATGATTAAGATTATAGCTAATAATGATTATACTCACTTGTCATTCCATGGCTAACACCTACACCTACCTGCTAACAGAAAATAAGAAAATTGATGGGACTTAAATAATTGCTTTATCAATCCTGCACAAATCTCAGATACTTTTTTGATCAGATATGTTGTTACTTTTAAGCCGACATAAAATAATAAAAGGAAATGACAACTCATTCAACACTTAGTAAAATGCTTAGTCATTTGTTCAGTTTAAGCAAGTTCAATATTTACACAATACTTTACATTACATTATATTATGGGTCATTTATCAGGTGCCCTTATCCAGATAAACTTATAACACACGAGAACATAAGTGTATCCACATGAACAGTTACCAGGAATGTATAATGGATGGATGGATGGATATATTATGGGTCATTTATCAGGTGCCCTTATCCAGATGACATACCAGGTCTGACAACTAACAACAGTCCCAGACCAGTGAGTGGATGAGCAACATCACTAGAGCGCTACTCCAAGCTATATCATGTGTTCAGGAGACATAAAATCACTATCATAATTGGTTTCTTTTAGGAACATTGACAAAGAAAATACATCTCCAATATTTGAAATCTTTACCCATAATGGGAAATAACTTGAAGCTCATGTTTCATTCCAAGTGTTTCTAGTGGTTTAAGAAGACCACTGTTCACTTTTGGATAATGTTTTTTCAATGGTTATGGATTAACTGCTGGCTGCTTTTTTTCCTCCATCCCTTTAAATTCAAATAAAAGTCTGGGTCTCTCTTTATCCACATCGATAATGGCTAGTCTAGTCATCTAGTCAACCTAGGCCCTCGTGTTTCCAGCCTCTCTCCCCAAGCAATCAGTTAAATCGTGCTTTGTAATGCAATGCCTCTCTTGCACACCTACATTTAACATTTACACGACCGGTCAAAAGTTTTAGTACTAATGGTCCACATTACATTACAGGCATTTAGCAGACGCTCTTATCCAGAGCGACTTATACAGTTTCATATTTCTTTACATACACTCCATTTATACAGCTGGATATTTACTGAAGCAATCCAGGTTAAGTACCTTGCTCAAGGGTACAATGGCAGTGCCCCACCTGGGATCGAACCTGCAACCTTTGCGTTACGAGCCCAGTTCCTTAACCATTATGCTAACGCATGCCCCCCAGTGCAGTCCTGTGGTTACAACGTTCGACACTGGCCACAGCGACCGGGGTTCGATTCTCCGTCGCGCCAGACTCGGCTCTGGCCGGGAGTGCCACCGGGGGCGGCGATTGACTGTCTGCCCCAGGGAGGGGGGAGGGAAGCTGACAGGATATTCGTTGGAGAAAATGGGATAAAATCAGAAACAAATTCTTTAAAAAAATTTAGAACACCATTTCTTTACAAATGTATGCAGTTTAATGTTTCAATGTACTCTGAAATTAAAGCATAGAACAAATAAACAATTGGAGATTTTAAAAAAATTATGGAATTGTTTTGTTTAATAAAATGTAATCTACATTTTCCACCTTTTGCAGATATAACAGCTGAACAGACTCATGGCATTCTTTCTACAATGGAAATCAAGTATTGTTCGGAAAGTTCTTCCCAACACTGTTGCATAAGTTCCCACAAATGTGTTGCACTTGTAGGTTGCTTTGCTTTCACTCCTCCAGTTCATCCCAAACCAGTCCTGGAGTGTGCTGGCCATTCCATGATTTGAAAACTTGTTCAGCTGAAATAGCCTGAGGTATGTTTTAGGGGTGCAGTGGATAGGCTTTAAGCAAGAAGGTCTGGAGACTTTGCATGTTCTCCCGTGCCGTGGGTTTCCTCCGGGTATTCCTTCCCATCCAAAGATTTGAAGCCTAAATTGCCCGTATCTTGTTCTTTTGGCTTCCAGGGTGTAAAGTAGTTCTGACCAGGAATAGCCTGGGATGGATGGATGTTTTGGATGGATGGATGGTATGTTTTAGGTCATTATCTTGCTGTAGAATGAACCACTGACCAACTAGGCATAGACCAGAGGGTATTGCATGGCGCTGCAAAAAGCTGTGGTAGCCCTTTTGGTTCAGGGTGCCAGTCACTCTGTGCAAGTCGCTGACTCTGGATCCAGCAAAAGAGCCGCAGACCATCATGCTTCCTCCTCCATGTTTGACAGTTGGTGTCACACACTGAGGAACCATCCTTTCGCCTACTCGACGGTGTACAAAAACCCTGCGTGAAGAATCGAAGATTTCAAATTTAGATTAATCGGACCATAAGACCTTCTTCCAGGTTTCAGTAGTCCACTGGCGGTGCTTCATAGCCCAGGCAAACCTCTTTTTATTATTTTGCCATCTTAGCAATGGCTTTCTTACTGCCATTCAACCTGTCAAACCTGCACCTTCAAATCCTGTCTTCACAGTTGAAACTGAGACTTCCTTACTTCAACCAGTGTTAACCTGTGCTTGAAGCTGTTGTCCTGTGAGCCGCCAATCATGCAAGCTGTTGACTCTCAGAAACTTGTCTTCTGATTTTGTTGTGGCTTTGGGTCTGCCAGACCTCTTTCTGTCAGAGTTTCCTCCAGTTTCCTAGTGCCTTTTGATGGTGTAAGAAACTGTACTCATTGACACCTTGGCCTTCTTTGCAATTTCTCTAAAGGAAAGATCTATACTTTTAAGGGTCTGTCTGTCTTCCTTTGTTATTTACCTTTTTCTCGCCATTATGATAGCAATATACTACTTACTGCAGTGCAATATTGTCCAAATAATGCTTCAGAGGGTGTAGTAACACAGTCTGTTCCAACACTGCTTTTATACAGACAGAGGGTTTGTAAGTAATCAACAAAAGTTGGGACACCTGTAGGAATTGTTTGCATCAACTTTCAAGGCTTAATTTACTTCCATTGCTGCAGAACAGCTGTAAGTTGTTAACCCATTACTAGTTCCCTGAAAATGACCTTTTTTATAACTGTGAAATGTACATTATTTTTCATTTTTGGTAACCTAAACTTTTTTTATAACCTCTGCCAGTATACCACTTACCTTTGTACCATTTCAGGTTATTCACTGGATTTGAACCGTTTAAATTTATGTAAAAACTGGAAAAATGGGGGTGTCTAAAACTTTTGACCAGTAGTGTACATTTACATTTTAGTCATTTAGCAGATGCTTTTATCCAGAACGACTTACAAAAAGTGCATTAATACATGGTAAGATTAATCATAGACCGCGCCAGAGATCAGTGGCATAATACAGTAATAGACAATTGTTGGCAGCTGCAACCGTACCTGTAACACAAGGAGGGAAAAGTTTGAGCGGCTGCCAGGCACTCGCAGGGAAGGGACAGTCAGTTTGCCCGAGGAGGCGGAGCAGAGGGGTCTGGCTGGGGTGTAGGGTGTAATCAGTGACTCGAGGTAGGAGGGAGCAGTTCCTCTAGCAGCTTGATAGGCCACACCAGTGATTTAAATTTGATGTGTGCTGCAATAGGGAGCCAGTGAAGAGAGGTGAGTAGAGGGGTGACATGTGTGGACTTGGGTTGGTTGAACACCAGACGTGCGGCAGCGTTCTGGACCAGCTGATGGAGCTAAGTGGGTAGTGCTGGGAATCCAATGCCGCGATGGGGACACTGTGCCGTAGGAAACGTTGTCTTTTGGATGAGATGTTCAAGTGATGTCTTGGACTGACTCTGGTCATCAAAAAATCCCATGGCACAGAGGAGTATCCCATGGAGTAGAGGGCTCCCTGTTATCCTAGCAACATTTCAAACCCGACTCAATCTGACCACCTAATCATTCCCTACTTTTGCTGGCTTAATACTTCCCTCTCTCTCCACTTCAGCTGATGTATTGTGGTGTCCTCAGGGGTTGGGGCGACACGCACAGACCTTGCAGAGGGCATAGGCAAGTTTAAGAACACAGAGGAGGCAGTATTCAAAACAAAATAAGGATTTATTAAACTAATAATCTTCTTGACAAACACTACACAAAACAAAGGGCGGGGTATTCGGGGGAATACAAACACAAAGTCCGCAATCTTTATCTGGTTGTCAGAGTCCAAAATCCAATTCCAAAAATCCAGTTCCGTTCCGTAATCCAGTCCGTAGTCAATCCAAAGGGGGTCCTCAAAACAATCCAAGTTCATACACAAAAACACTCCAAAACACTCTTTCTCCAAATACTGGCTGGTCAATAGACTTCACAGTACTCCCTCTTACAAACACACTCAGCAAGTGTGATGGGATTCAGCCCTTTAAATAGGCCTTGAAATGGCCTTCAGCTGTTCGTTAGTCCCATTGCCTTTACTTTGCTCAGGTGACTGTGGCCTGCTGGGAAATGTAGTGTTTTGGCTCCCATGTGTCGAAGGACCCGGCAGCCATTTCCTTGTGCAGCCCCTTGGGCTGCCACAGTATCTTGAGTGTTCTGACACTAAATGGCTGCTGTTCATCAACCATGTGGGTGCTCATGTGCATATATATATACAGCGCTGGAAAAAATTAAGAGACCACTACAAAATGATCAGTTTCTCTGGTTTTACTATTTATAGGTATGTGTTTGAGTAAAAATGAACATTTTTGTTTTATTCTATAAGCTACTGACATTTCTCCCAAATTCCAAATAAAAATATTGTCATTTAGAGCATTTATTTGCAGAAATAACAAGAAATATGCAGTGTTTTCAGACCTTTAATAATGCAAAGAAAACAAGTTCATATTCATTTTTAAACAAAACAATACTAATGTTTTAACTTAGGAAGAGTTCAGAAATCAATATTTGGTGGAATAACCCTGATTTTCAATCACAGCTTTCATGCGTCTTAGCATGCTCTCCACCAGTCTTTCACATTGCTGTTGGGTGACTTTATGCCACTCCTGGCACAAAAATCCCAGCAGCTCAACTTTGTTTGATGGCTTGTGACCATCCATCTACCTCTTGGTCACATTCCAGAGGTTTTCAATGGGGTTCAGGTCTGGAGATTGGGCTGGCCATGACAGGGTCTTAATCTGGTGGTCCTCCAACCACAGCCAGGTCTGTGTGGCATGGAGCATTGTCCGGCTGGAAAAACCAATCCTCAGAGTTGGGGAACATTGTCAGAGCAGAAGGAAGCAAGTTTTCTTCCAGGATAACCTTGTACGTGGCTTGATTCCTTCACAAAGACAAATCTGCCCGATTCCAGCCTTGGTGAAGAACCCCCTGATCATCACCGATCCTCCACTAAATTTCACAGTGGGTGCGAGACACTGTGACTTGTAGGCCTCTCCAGGTCTCCGTCTAGCCATTAGAAGACCAGGTGTTGGGCAAAGCTGAAAATTGGACTCATCAGAGAAGATGACCTCTATGGTTTAATCCTTGTGGTCTTTTGCAAACCTCAGCCTGGCTCTTCTTTGCTTCTCATTGATGAAGGGCTTTTTTCTAGCTTTGCATGACTTCAGCCCTGCCCCTAGGAGCCTGTTTCGAACCGTCCTCGCCGTGCACTTCACCCCAGCTGCCGTTTGCCATTTTTTTGTAGGTCACTTGATGTCATCCTACGGTTGTTGAGTGACATTCGAACGAGTTGGTGGTCATCCCGGTCAGTAGAGAGTCCTTTTCACCCTCTGCCGGTCTGTAGCTTTGTTGTCCCCAATGTCTGCTGCTTGACCTTGTTCTTATGAACCGCCGTCTTTGAAATTTGAAGGATAGAAGCAACCTTACGCTCACTGTATCCCTCTGCCAGTAAAGCCAGAATTTAACCCTTCTTTTCCTCACTCAAAAATGTTCTTTTCAACTATTTTGGCATGGCCAATAGTTATTTTTTGATTCCAATTACTTTTGAGGTACTACTAGCACTGTTTTTTTCCATCCAGTCCTATTGCAACCACAGCAGTGGCTTTTATACTTTTCCTCGTTAAATAAGATTTGGTTCAGGTGATCACCTAATCAGTACTTAATTAAGTAGAATGAGGTGTGCTTGTGTTGGAATTCAACAGACACTGGAATGGAATGGCTGCCATACATGTAGAGGTGCTGATTTAAGAAATATTTGGAGTGGTCTCTTAATTTTTTTTTAGAGCTGTATATATATATTATATATAAGTATATATACACTCAGTGGTCACTTTATTAGGTACACCTTCCTAGTACTGGGTAGGACTCCCCATTTGCCCCCAGAACAGCCTGAATTCTTTGTGGCATGGATTCAACAAGGTTCTGGAAACATTCCTCAGAGATTCTGGTCCATGTTGACATGATAGCATCACGCAGTTTTTTTCTCCTGTTCCACCACATCCCAAAGGGGCTCTATTGGACTGAGATCTGGTGACTGTGGAGGCCATTGGAGTACACTGAACTCATTGTCATGTTCATGGAACCAGCTTTAGATGATGTGTGCTTTGTGACATGGCACATTATCCTGCTGGAAGTAGCCATTAGAAGATGGACTGTGGACTGTGGCCATAAAGGGATGCACATGGTCAGCAACAAGGTAGGCTGTGGCATTTAAAGGATGCTCAATTGGAATTAAGGGGCCTAATGTGTGCCAAGAAAACATTCCCCACACCATTACACCACCACCACCAGCCTGAACCGTTGACACAAGACAGGATGGATGCATGGATTCATGTTGTTTATGCCAAACCATCTGCATGTCACAGCAGAAATCAAGATTCGTCAGACCAGGCAACGTTTTTCAAACTGTCCAGTTTTGATGAGCCTGTGCCCACTGTAACCTCACTTTCCTGTTCTTAGCTGGCAGGAGTGGAACCCGGCATGGTCTTCTGCTGCTGTAGCTCATCCACTTCAAGGATCGACGTGCTATGCGATCAGAGATGCTCTTCTGCACACCACTGTTGTAACGCATGGTTATTTGAGTTACTGTCCCCTTCCTGTTAGCTTGAACCACTCTGGTATTCTCCTCTGACCTCTCCCATTAACAAGGCGTTTTCACCCACAGAACTGCCACTCATTGGATGTTTTTTGTTTTTCGCACTATTCTCTGTAAACTCTAGAGACTGTTGTGCATGAAAATCCCATGAGATCAGCAGTTTCTGATATACTCACACCACCCTCTCTGGCACCAACAATCATTCCACGGTCAAAGTCACTTAGATCACATTTCTTCCCCATTCATTTTTGGTCTGAACAACAACTGTACCTCTTGACCATGTCTGCATGCTTTTATGCATTGAGTTGCTGCCACACGATTGGCTGATAAGAAAATTGCATTAACGTGCAGGTGTAAAGGTGCACCTAATAAAGTGGCCACTGAGTGTATATATATATATATGAAGGTAACTGCCAAAATAAATGAAAACACCAACATACAGTATGTTGAATAGGGCATTGGGCGACCATGAGCCACCAGAAGAGCTGGCTGGATCTCTCTTAGACGGAAGCAATACCATTCTTCAATGAGAAATTCCATGATTTGGTGTTTTGTTTATGGTGGTGGAAAACACTGTCTCAGGCATCACTCTAGAATCTCCCATTAGTGTTCAATTGGGTTGAGATCTGGTTACTGAGACAGCCATGGCAAATGGTTTATATAATTTTCATGGTCATAAAACCATCCAGTGACTATCTGTGCCCAACGATCTCAAGTCCTCTTCAACACCAAGAACCCCGACTACCACCGCCGGAGCGATACAATGGCAACCCAGGTGGATGCTGGGTTTTTCTCACCCAGTGTTTCTTGGCTTTTGAGCTCCAGCCATCCCAGTTCCCTACCGAGCACTCCCGAATGGCTTACCTCATCACTCTTCTCACTGGCAAAGCACTCACCTGGGCCACCGCCATTTAGACCAAGCAGACTCCGACGTGCTCCAGCTACAACCTCTTCGTGGAGGAGATGCGCCGGGTCTTCAACCACCCTGTCGGCGAAAGAGAAGCGTCCAATCACTTACTCCGGCTCCATCAGGGGTTTCGCGGCTGAGTCTGAATGGAACCCAGAGGCCCTCATCACCATCTTCCAGAGCGGTCTCTGAGGTTATAAAAGATGAACTGGCTATCTGAGAAGCACCGGTTAACCTGGAATCCCAAATGGAGACTGCCATCTGCGTGGACAACCGTCTCCGGGAGAGGCGTAGGGCGCAAGGTGCTTCTTTTTTACAGCCTCCGGAGTACGGGCCTCCTTTGGGACATCAGCCTCGGAGAATCTCTGTACTCTTCCGTGCCTGTCTCCGGATACCATCGAAGAACCCATGCAGGTGGGTAGCACAAGGCTTCCTCGGGCCGAGCGCGACAGGCGTATGAGAGATCGCTGTTGCCTTTACTGCATTTCTGCTCAACCTGTCCTGAGCTCTCGGGAAAAGCCAGACCTCATCCAGGAAGGGGAGAACCATGACAAGGCTGATCATTTCTCCTGAGCCCGAGGCAACCGCAGCCTCCCTCGCCTGGGGTGACCAGGACCACACCCTCCAAGCCATGGTGGACTCCAGGAGGACATCAATTTAGCTAAAGAACTCAAAATTCATCTGACAACTTTAGAGCCTCCTCTCACAGTCACGGCCCTGGATGGCAGACCACTGGATTCTGGCCGGGTACACCACCTCACCGTCCCCCTGTGGTTGTCCCTGGAAAAGAACCACTCCGAGGTCATCCAGCTTCATCTCATCCACTCTCCTGAGTTTCCACTCATTCTGGGCTACCCATGGCTGGCACGCCATAACCCGTGCCTGGATTGGCTAACCGGGCAGCTCACTGGATGGGGGTCCAACTGCCACGCCACGTCTTCATTCTTGTTCATCCTCATATTCTCTTATGTCTCCAGTTCCTTCTCAAGCCCAGATCCAGTCTCAAGATTCCAGCCCGTTCCCTGACTCTCAAGTCTCCAGCTCCCTCTCAAGCCCCAGAAGTTTCCTTCCATACCCGAGCCCTGGCTATTTCGCAGGCCTGGTCCTTCTTCTCCCATTGTCTCACTCCAGCAGAAAGGAACTACAACATTGGCAACAGAGAATTACTGGCGGTCAAGTTGGCTCTGGAGGAGTGCAGGCATTGGCTGGAGGGAGCCCAACACCAATTTCTTGTCTGGACTGACTATAAAAACCTCACCTACATTCAAGACGCCAAACGTCTCAATTCCCGTCAAGCACGATGGGCCCTATTTTTTAACCGATTCAATTTCATCCTGTCCTACCGTCTGAGTTCCAAGAACCAAAAACGCTCTCTCCAGGCAGTTTGACCCTCCTGAGCTGATTGACCGCCCTGAGCCTATCCTCCAACAGTTCCATATTCTGGCTCCAGTTCACTGGGGAATCGAGTCCCGAGTTTGTCAGGTTCAGAGGAAGGAGGCAGATCCGGGAGGCGCCCCTGGTCACACCTCTCGGTGGATTTCATCACCGGCCTCCCACCGTCCCAGGGTCCCATGGTGGTTTTTGTCATTGTGGACTGGTTCTCCAAGGTCTGTCGCTTCATCCCCCTGCCCAGGCTCCCCTCAGCTCTGGAGACTGCCGAGCTTATGATGGAACAAATCTTCAGAGTGTTCGGTCTGCCCCAGGACATCGTGTCTGACCGCAGTCCTCAGTTCGTCTCCAGGTTTTGGAAAGCATTCCACCAGCTTCTCGGGGCCTCCGTCAGCCTGTCTACTAGTTTTCACCCCCAATCCAATGGCCAGATGGAGCGGGTTAACCAGGACCTGGAGACGTCGCTGAGGTGCCTTGTGTCTTCCAACTCTGCCTCCTGGAGCAAACACCTCATGTGGGCAGAATATGCAGAGGAGCACCCAGTGCCTGGTGGACTGGGAGGGTTACGGCCCAGAGGAGCAATCCTGGGTCCCAGTCCGGGACATCCTGGATCCCTCTCTCATCCGTGACTTCCGGCGTCGCCATACTCCATGTCCTGGGGGAACGTCAGGTGCTGTTCCTGGAGGGGGGTACTGTGAAGGTCCACCCGGGATCTTCTTGGGTTCACCATTAGATGTCTAATTAGATGGCTATTTGTTACCTTTTCAGTTGCTTTGCCCTGTTTTAGTCCCGTGTATTTTGTTAATTGTTTATTGATTCATTGTTTTAGTGTTTCCATCTGTGCCTCGTTGTCCCTGATTGTTTTTTGTCATTAGTTTCAGTAATGTCACCTGTGTCTGGTTTAGTTCCCCCTACTTAAGTTGTGGGTTTCCTTTGTTTCAGTGCTCAGTCTTGAGATTGTTCCCACCTAGTTTCCTGTATTGTTACGCTCGTATATTTCCCTAGTCTCCTCGTTCCTCGTTTTGTTTGTTTTCTTTGTTCTACATTTTCTAGTTTGTTTTCTAGTTTGTTCCTGTGTAGTTAGTTTCATTGGTTCGTTTTTTGGTTAGTATCTTTGCTTCCGTCTCATTCTGTGCACTTGGGTTCACTCACTCAGTGACTTGGATTGTTTTGAGGACCCTGTTTTGTGTACCAAATATTGTATTGTTTGAGGAACTGAATTGGATTTTGACAGTGGATTACAGACAAAGGCAAAGAGAAGATTCATGATTCAGTTTTCATTCCCTGGAGACCATGAATGAACTGTTGATTTACTGCAAAAGGTAGGGAATTCCGAATTCACTGACAGTTTAACAGGAATGTGAAACACATTCAAGAGTTACATAGAAATCAAGCTAAATAAATCAATTATGAATCTGGATGATTAGGAGTCCAGAATGAAGCAGTCTAAAGTATTACTATTTTAAGTGTGCAGTTCATCTGTGGCATCGCTGATGTTTTTAAGTTGTTAAATGCACTGAATATTTCATGGCAGATACATCCTGTACGACATGATGAAAACAAAGTACACAAGCCTTTTTTATCTCTTTGGTGACCTTTTATTGTTTCTGGGGAAATCACTTAGCTGGCATCAACGCTCCATAATCTTGGCAACTCATGTAGAGTGGTTTAGGTTTTAATGCATCTCGGTTTATCTCTGTGAAGATGATTTAGAGAGGGGTTTAGTTCTGATGTATGTATTTGGAGGAAGAGACTTAGTTATCACCTATTCCACAAACATTAAAGCAGAGAGATTTCATTTCTCTGCAAAGAGCCTGCGGTTCTTATGCTGCAGAGATCAGGGAAAATCATTTCCTTGATCTCCACTGAGCACATCCCAGATCCATGGTTTTACTCCCGAGATTAGGACCGCTGATTAAATCCATTGATTACTCTTACATTTTGTGGCTTTTGTTCCCCAGGATTAAAAAGAGAAAGGGGGTGAAATGCAATTGAATTGAATTTACATTTACGCTCAGATCCACTCACCTTCAGTGATGCCTGTTACGTATTTATTCTCATATTGTGGGATAACCCTGATGTACCACATATTATGGGAATTCTGCCCTTCGGAATTCCACAAGTTAATATGGGAGTCTCTGAACTGAATAGGCGCCGGTTCAATTGACTTCAAAACATCCATAAGTAAGATTGCAATCAGAAGGGCTTGAGTCGAAAAAAGCTGGAAAAACGAACTACGAATGTAGAATTTAGAGGAAATCAGAAAACCATCCAAAATAATGTGAGGCCAGATCAGGCAGACAACTCCCTGGATTGCTAAGCACCAGCACTTGTGAGTGTCATCACAGCCAACTGATTGCCTCTTCATCTAATCATCTAAAGCCAAGCATTAATATCATTCAGTGGGTACATGTGGCAATCTATATTTACTCATTATGCCTGCTGTGTTTACAGTTCCCCCACTCCACCCCCTACCTTATTTTGCATAGCAACTACTCCTGCCCCTATCCTCAGCTGATGCTTGCTGGGTAATGGAGTCAAATACCAAGACTAATCACCACATTACATTTGCATGCCAATTCACAATGTACAGTAAAGCAGTGTTTTCCGAATTCACAAGTTATCCGTGACGCATGTACATACCAATCAAGTCTGTGTCCACCTATCTATGACTGTTTAAGCTCTTGTCAAGGCCGAATTGTACTTGATCCGGCATCCACGTCATTCACGATCACAAACTTTGAGCCCGGTCTCTATAAACATCAGGGCATTCATGTCATATCATATCATATGCGGGGTTATTATGACCGTTGGCTAATCTTTCATGACCTATTTCAGTATTAATATTTCACTTTCCATCAAACGTTTTTTTTCCCCCTGTGGTTGGTATTAAATCTTTTTTAAAGATGCTCTTTTTTGGAGGTGAATGAAAAGGCAGAGCAGAAGGCCACCTTTTATTGATCATGTTTGTTTCTGACTCACGGTGACCTTGCTCGCTCTGCATGACCCTGCTCTGTGAAGAGAGAAGGTTTGGTACAGCAGCTTGCTCATCATTGCATCATGCCGAGGTAAAGGGTATCAGTTCACTTTTATGAGGTCCGGAGGAAAGGGGACACACCTGGAATTGTTTGACTAACGGAATTGATATCAATTGGATTGCCTGAGAACGACGACTGGATAACGAACTTGGAAACGAACAACGACAACGGACACGGATTACGGATTTGGACTGTTTGCCTTATTTCCCTTTCCCCTTAGTTTTGTGTGTTTAACCCCCCTAATAAAGCTAATTATACTTTCATTTACTGTCTTATGTGTTGGTTAATTATCTAACTTGGTTGAGTGGAAACCCCACACCCCTGTTCTCGCTACAGTACTGTCACACGCCACGTGACAATCCCTGGACTGGAGCAGAGCAGCAGATGGCAAGAACTGGCAGTGGGGAGTGGGGTTTGCCGGTCTACGGACCGGATCTTTATTTTTTTCTGTCTCTCCCCCCAGACACGGGAGAGAGACAGTGCGAGTGGAACTCGTGAGGCAATCACTGGTCTAACATTCACACACCTAATCACAAAACACCAAACAATTGACAGACCACACCCACTCACATTCTCACACACAAACAGGTAAGTGAATAATCACTTACCAATTAACATCAATTAAATAATAATTAAATAAATTATGGCCTTTGGAGCAACCTTCCGGGAAACAGTTCACTCTCACACCCTGTGAGAGTGCCAAACCTGCCCCCGGAAAGTCTCCCTGCTCCAAAGGCCTCCACAACAAGGAAAAACAAACGCAACCCTGCCATCCCCATGTTGCCAAGACCGACGCCCTCCATAAGTACATATACTGTAACCCTATACTTCTATGTCCTCTGTGTTCTTTCGTTTAAAAAATTTAAATCCTGGAATCACATGCAAAAATAATATTTGGCTCTGGCCAGGAGTGCCACTAGGGGGTGGCAATTGGCTGTCCGCCCCAGGGAGGGGGGAGGGAAGCAAATATGAACTCACTGCCTATAGGAGTGGCCCTGTGTGCATACCGAAGTTACAGTGACAGCTTGATGGGTTCTGGCTCGGAAAAGGCGGTGGTCCGTGCATGTCACTGCCGGTTTCAGGACTATGGCAGTGAGCTCTCAATATAAGGGAGGGGCTAATTGACATAGGTATATATCAATATATATCAATTTCAAAAACTCAGTCCACTTTGACCAATTTTGAGAAAATCTACATTTTTGTTTATTATTGTTTTGCATGAAAAATCATGTTTTAATACTTAAATCCCTAAGAATAATAGTGTAGAAATAAAACTACAAATATCGAACTATTTATCATAACAATAATACCCACCTTGAAAAATATGGTTTGTCAAAACTTACTCAACTCAGTCCACTAAGTGAGTTTTGGAAAAACTGTTTGTTTTTGGATTTGGTTTCTTTCTGCAAAAGCAGATAAATCCACAATCAGATTTTTTGCAGAACTGAAATTGCGAGCGAGACTCCTGTTTTGGCAGGAATGGCGTTTAATCGTTTTTTTGCGTATGAACTCTTCATATATCAGGCATTTGCTGCTTTGAGATTGTGCAAGCATTAAATATTTTTTAATCTTTTTTAACATTATTACATGTTGTGCCCAGCACAAATGATATGGTTGAGTGCAGTGTCAAAATGTAATTGATGTAAATTGCTGCCCTAGAACCTGCCAATCAAAGGGAACGGGAATGTTACAGTGACGGACTTTATGAACAAATTGTTTTAAATTCAGGACTGTAAAATAGCTGATATCATAAACTCAAATTAGGGATTGTCACATATTAAGCCAAGAAGGCCTATGTCAATTAAAACATACAGTGAACCACATTGCCAGAAAAGCTTTTTTTGAAAGACACAAAAAAGAAAAGGATGCTAGTTGCGATAGAATGTTTCAACATCAAGGGCCGCACACGTCACTCTTCGCTCATCGATTAGTTCAGAACCTGCTTAATGGACAGTGACGATGAACTAATCTCTGATCGCTAAATACAACATTCTCAACCTCAATGCACAAGGCATACCTTTGAAGATAACGTTGAAATGGCGGTCTACAACCCTACATGACTTAGGTGAACATGACATGAGTGAACAAATTGAATGAATTTACAGTATTGTACTATTGTATGACGATGTGGTGAGAGAAAGTCAGAGAAAGCACGAGAGAAAGTGCTTACACCTGCAGGTGGCGCAAAAGCAAATAAAGAAAAAAATGACTGAAAATACGGCAAAATGAATTACTGCTTGTCATACGGTTTATATTAGCACTTTTATTTATTTCATAGCGTTCTTTTTCCTTTTTTCCCTTACCTGCTTACCTTGCTTATATGGACGGCACGTCCATGTCATATATATATATATATATATATATATATATCAGTGGTGGGCCGCAGGGCCATCAAGGCCTTCTCTGCTGGCCTAAACACTATCAGAATCACTGACTTACGTTTTAATATATTTTTTCCATGAATATGTATTAAATTATTCCCAATAGTCTATTCTCTTCATTTCATAGCTTTTCTCTTGGTTGCGCTGCTTCCAGTAGTGTATGTTTATGTTAGAGCTTTTATCCAATCATATTTCAGCCATCATGTGTTGCCAGGGTCAAAGAAATCTGCCTTGAGGCCTTGTAGCTTAAAATAAATGGCAATGAAACTGTTGCTTTAACCAATCAGATTTCGAGTTGGCGACACTGGGGCCATCTAGCAGGCGTACAATAGCGTCAGCATTTTCACGTCATTTGATTGGATGGTCAGAGAGCGTACTAGTCAGTGCTAGCAAACTGCATCTGTAGCGATCTGCACAAGCTAAAATATATTTGTGTAGATTTAATAGCTGTTTTTTCAACCCACAATGGCTGACAGAGGAGAATACATTTATTTGGTTGCAGATATACTTACAAAGCCATTTTCAAGACAACTTTTCAAGAAAAGCTGGACATCGTGAGGAAAGGTCGGCCAACCCCGAAGCTAGCAAACCTGCCCCAGCAAGCTAAAGGGTTTGTTCGCGAATTTCAATTCAGTAACTACGAGCGGTACCTTGGCTCACAGCCTCCGAAGAGCACTGCAAATTGTATTGCTGGGAATGCCTGTTATTTGCAACTGATCGACTTGGTGTTTGGAGCCACACTGGGTTTGAGTTGTCTAACCAAGGCAGTAGCGAGACACCAAAGCACGGCCGGACATTTACAAGCAACGGTGCTTTTTAAAACTTTTGGGGAAACCCGAGTGGATCTACAGCTCAACGAACAAGTGCGCAGGGAAACAGCTCCACAACGAAAAGGTGAAGAAAAATAGGGAAATATTGAAAAGTCATTCTCGTTACATGAGAAACCTGTCTGTGATGCAACGACTGTTATACTGCGTTTCTGTATAATATTGATGGTTTCTATAACCGTGGCGTCATAATGATGGTATTAAGAGGTGGAATAATTCAGGTAGGACACCACTCAAGGCCTAGTTGTGAAATGCACGGCCCGTCACTGATATATATATACATAAATTGAAATTGGTTCACCCAGAGCGAGACTCTTTGCACTCCGGTTGTGCTGACCACTGCGAATTTCCCAAATGTGGGAATCTCGACTAAATTAGTTCCGGTAGTGCGGGACTGCGTTCGCTGTCTGCCCTGATATTATGGTGAAAAGACCAACCTTGTCCCTTTCACTTCGTAGATCCCTGTTCTGAATTGTACTCGGCTGTGCGAGTTTAGTACGTTGTGTCTTTTAAAGGATAAAATACAGTAGTGGATATCTCAGTTTGTGCTAACAAGAGGGTGCGGCGTGTATCGGTTTCTGCAACAAAATGTTGAATAACTGTACATAAAGCATGAGATATATTGAGTTTTGCAACAAAAGGATTTGGAAATCACAAAGACTGGCCCTTTAAACTCTTGTGAGCCACTAGAGCCATCAGGACTACAGCTCCCAGCAGCCTGCAGTCCCACACCTGATTACCACCTGAAACAGGTGAAGCAATTGGGACTTCTGGCAGCTAAAGACAATTTAGGGGGACATAAAAGACACTGTTTCCAAATTACCGGAAGGGAAATGTGTGGTGAGTGACGATTAGATAATTGTTTTGGATTATTTACTTGGATTGAATTGTATTGTTTTGAGAACCCCGCTTGTCTATCGACTGTGGATTGTATGAGGACCTGGCTTGGTTTAACGACTTGGATTACGGAGAAAGACAACGAGAGAAGGATTGTGGACTATGTGTTTGGTATATATGTGTGTTAATGTAGTGGGAGAGTCATTTAGAGTCATCCAGAATATGGAATGTACAGGTAATTGACAAAATAAAGGAAACAATTGAATAAATTAAAGGTTCTGGTGGCTCTGCTGTGGTGTGGTGTAGATATACCTGACATGGTTTAGGTCCACTCTATCCCTTGGAGGGCAAGGCAAACACCAACAAATAGAAAGCCATTCTAAGTGATCACCTTCATCCTGTGGTGAAGCATTTCTATCCTGATAGGAGTGGTCTCTTCCAGGATGACCATGACCTCATCCACAGAGCATGAGTGGTCACTGAATATTTTGATAAGCATGAAAATGATGTAAACCATATGACATGGCTGTCTCAATCACCAGATCTCAACCCAATTGAACACTTACAGAAGGTTCTGGAGCGCGACTGAGACAGTGTTTTCCATCAGCATCAACAAAACACCAAATGATAGAATTTATTGTGGAAGAATAGTGAGTCATCTCTCCAATAGTTCCAGACATTTGTAGAGTCTATGCCAAGATGCATTGAAGCTATTCTGGTAGCTTGTGGTGTCCCAAGGACCTATTAATATATATTTATACATATATATATATATATATACCGTGGCTATAAGTATTCATGCCTTCACTTTTTCCACAGTTTGTTGTGTTAAAGGCTTCATTTAAAATTGATTAAATAGATTTGTTTTGCCATCAATCTACACACAATACCCCATAATGACAAGGTGAGATATGTTTTTATTGAATTAGCTGAATTAATTGGGTAATCAGTAATTCTACCTAGTCACCTGGAATCATATTTGGCATCATTCATTAGGGTGATCCATGGTGGGTGTATGGAAACCCCTCCATTGTGCTCATTTCCCATGCCCAAAGAATACACCAGCGGGGGCATGAGGGTTGCTGGGTATGGCCGTGTTTTTAGCAGTGTCTGATTGTTGTCTCCTCCACCTCACAAGCTGTTCTATGACCTGTGGCGCTGGGAAAAACAAGATGAGGATGGCTGTCTCATCGCTGCCTTCCCAGCTTCGAGGCTGTGGCCTTAAGGAAGGGAGGGTGTGTGTATGCGTGTGTGCCCACAGTCCAGAGGGGAGCAGGGGCTCGATTTGTACATGTTCCATCGATTTCCATTTCTTTGTGAGTTAACAACGCTCCAGAGATGTTTCCCATATTGTGTCTGCAAGCTGAATTGTGTCTGTGTGTTAAACAGTAGTCTCCAGTGATAAACAATGTTTCAGTAGTCATCTGCATAGTGTCAGGGGTGTAGTAGAGGTGGAACCAAATGCAGGCGCGAAAGAGACCCAAAATACGGAGATACGTTTAAGGTATTTATTTTCCTTAACGTCGGCAGGAACCGAAAACAAAACAGTGTCTGTGGCGACACGTAAATAACTAAGAAAATAAACCAAAATAATAAACGAACTGGAGCAAACAAAACTAGCTAAACAGCAAATCCAAAACGTAATCCAAAACACGGATTTAAATAAACCGCAGAACTCTAATAATAAACAAAAAACAAGAATCAACTTTACGAAGACGCAAGATCAAGAGAACGAACGCGAGTTTGTCTAGGCGAAACTAAACAATGTCCAAGCAATGAATGGAGAATGCCAGTTGATTAAATATCCTCCCGGTAAGTGGTAACAGCTGTCCGTAATTACCTGGATTAACTCTGTGCATTCTTGGCGTGTCTTTTGCTTTTCCTGCTTGGTGATTTGGGGAAATTTCTGATTGCCATTTGAGTCGTTACAGAACCCCCCCCCCCTAGGACCGACTCCAGACGGCCCAGGAAGAGCCACCTGCTGAGCCTTGAAGTCCCGGATGAGAGCCGGAATCCAGGACCGATCCGCCGGTCCGTATCCCTCCCAGTCCACCAGGTACTGGACTCCTGACTGCACTTGACGGGATTGGAGAAGACGGCGAACGGTGTACGCCGGGTGGCCGTTGATGAGACGAGGGGCGGGAGGAGGCTTAGCCTCGGAACCCCGGTTTCCCTCTCCTGGTCAGGGAAGAGAGGAGGCTGGTAGCCAAACTGAGCCTCGAAAGGTGACATCCCAGTGGCGGAGCAGCAAAGGGTGTTGTGGGCGTATTCAGCCCAAGGAAGATTGCGGCTCCAGGACTGGGGGTGGTATCCTGACGAGAGGCTGGCTGTGGCTCCAAGGAGTGTGCAGAACGCCTTCCAGAACCGGGCAGTGAATTGAGGACCTCGGTCGGACACGATGTCGGAGGGAAGACCAAACACCCGAAACACGTGTTCAACAACCAGTCCAGCAGTCCCCTGGGCCGAGGGCAGTTGGGGCAGGGGAATGAATCGGCAGGCCTTGGAAAAACGGTTCACAACCACGAAAACCGCAGTGGACCCATGGAGATGTGGGACCATGGGCGGCGGGGAATGTGCAGAGGATGGAGTAGCCCTTGGGGACGTGTCCGGGGGTTTTTGTGTTGGGTGCACACAGTGCAAGCCAGGACGAATGACCGGACCTCCTCCTCCATCATGGGCCACCAGAACCGTCGACTAAGAAACTCCAGGGTGCGAGTCACCCCTGGATGTCCGGTGAGAGGAGAGGCGTGACCCCACTGTAGTACTCGGTTCTGAACGGCTGAGGGTACGAAACAACGGTGAGGCGGGCCATTGCCCAGGTCAGGTTCTGTTCGTAAGGCCCGACGAACCACGGTTTCAATGCCCCACTGGACCGGGGTGATGATGCGGCTTGGTGAGAGGATGGTCTCCACTGGGGCGACGGTGTCAGGAGCTTCAAAGAGAGCGAGTCGGGTTTCTGATTCTTAGACCCCGGACGGTAGGAAAGGGTGAACTGAAAACGGTTGAAGAACAATGCCCACCTAGCTTGCCGGGGGTTCAGCCGCTTGACCTGCTGTAGGTATTCCAAATTCTTATGATTGGTCCAAACGGTGAACGGGTGGACCGGCCCTCCAGCCAGTGACGCCACTCCTCCAGAGCTTTTTTCACCGCCAGTAATTCGTGGTCCCCAATGTCGTAGTTGCACTCGGTGGGCGTCAAGCGGTGTGACAGGAAGGCGCATGGGCGGAGTTTGTTGTCTGGTTTAATCCGTTGAGATAGGACGGCTCCGATGCCTGTGTTGGAAGCATCTACCTCGACTACGAAGGGCAGAGATGGGTCTGGGATCGTCAGGATGGGTGCTGAGGTGAAGCGCTGTTTGAGACGTAGGAAGGCTTGTTCGGCTTCGGGTGTCCAGACGAATGCTTTTGCCTTACCCCAGGTCAGGTTGGTGAGTGGAACCGCCATCGTTCCGAAATCCCGGATGAATCGTCTGTAAAAACTGGCGAAGCCAAGGAAACGTTGCACCTGTTTGATGGAGGTGGGGCGTGGCCAGTCTCTGACAGCCTGGGTCTTGTTTTGATCCATTTGGATGCTGCCTGCGTGTAAAATGAATCCCAGAAATGTGACCGTGGAAGCGTGGAACTCGCTCTTCTCCAGCTTAACGTAGAGTTGGTTCTTTAGGAGCAGCCGAAGGACATGTCGCACATGCTGTTCGTGTTCCTGGACGTTCCTGGAGAAAATGAGAATGTCGTCCAGATACACAAATACAAAGTGGTTGAGTGGCTCTCTCGACACGTCGTTAATCAGTGCTTGGAATACTGACGGACTGTTGGAGAGCCCAAACGGCATGACGAGGTACTCGTAGTGCCCAGTCGGCGTGTTGAAGGCGGTTTTCCATTCATCCCCTTCGCAAATGCGCACTAAGTTGTATGCACATCTGAGGTCCAGTTTGGAGAAGACGGTGGCGCCCTGGAGCATCTCGAAAGCCATGGACATGAGGAGCAGAGGGTACCTGTTCTTCACCGTGATGTTGTTGAGGCCTCGGTAGTCGATACATGGCCGCAGTCCCCCATCCTTCTTCTCCACAAAGAAAAACCCTGCTCCCGCCGGCGAGGTGGAAGGACGGATGTGCCTGGTGGCCAGCGCCTCCCGGATGTAGGTTCTCATCGCCATCGTCTCAGTTCTAGACAGTGAAAAGATCTTGCCCTGGGGGGGACTGGTTCCCGGCAGTAGATCGATGGCACAGTCGTACGGACAGTGAGGTGGCAGAATGGAGGTGTGTTGCCTGCTGAACACCGCCTGGAGGGCACGGTACGCCGGCGGCACTCGGGTCCACTCCTGGATTTCCGGTTCCCGGCGTGAAACAGCAGCGGAAGGGTGAGGCAGTAGACAGGTGCCCTGACAGGCTAAATCCCAGCCCAGTATTTTCTCTGCGTTCCAGTCAATGTGGGGGTTGTGCCTGCTTAGCCAGAAGTAGCCAAGCACGAGGGGTAGCTGGGGAGATTGTGTGACAAAGAACTCCATCCGCTCGTTGTGGTTCTCCCCGATGGTGACTTGGATGGGAATGGTCCACTGCGTGACGGCACCGGATCCCAGTGGTTTGCCGTCCAGGGCTGTGACGAACAGAGGGGAGTCCAACGTTACCAGAGGGATTTGAAGTTGCCGGGCGAAATTAAAATCAATGAAATCCCCCGCCGCTCCAGAATCAATGAGGGCTGGAGACGAGAGTTGCGAGCTGTTCCAGCACAGGGAGATAGGTAGCACCAACCCCGTGAGGTGCTCAGAACCGGGGGTGACTGCTGCGCTTCTTACCACCCTCCCAGTGTGGTAGAAGCATTGGCATTTCCATGTAACTCCGGACAGGAACCCCGGTAGTGCCCAAAACGACCACAGTATATACAGCAGTTTTCCCTCCGGCGTAGTAACCTTTCCATGGTAGAGAGGCGGGTTCTACCCAACTGCATGGGTTCCTCTTGTTTACTGGGAAGAGCTCGAGGCGGTGAATGGAAAGCTGACACGAGTGATTCAGTTCGTAGCGAGAGTGATGTCCGAGGTCGAGGAATGGGGTTGTTGTTACGGCGCTCGAGCATGCGTTCCCGGTGTCGATTCTCTAGCTGTATGGATAAATCTATGAGTTCTTCCTATTGCTCGATATGTCCATGGATCACGAGTTCGTCCTTCAGCCCCTCGCTGAGACCTTGCCAAAACGCAGCTATCAATGCCTCGTTATTCCAGCGGCTCTCTGTGGCCAGGGCGCGGAACTCGATGGTGTAAACTGCCACCGTCCGACCTCCATGCTGGATCCGGAGCAGATGGTTAGCTGCTTCACGACCCCGGACCGGATGGTCGAACACCTTCCTCAACTCTTCACTGAATTGGAGATAGCTGTCGCAGATGTGTCCCTGTTCCTCCCAGATAGCCGTCGCCCATTGCAGAGCGGTTCCGTTAAGAAGGGAGATGATATACGCTATCCGGGAGCGATCACTGGGGAATTGTGAAGATTGAAGTTCAAATGCCAGTGAGCACTGAGTGAGGAAACCGCGACATCCCGTGGGGTTGCCGTCATTGCGTTCCGGTGCCGGGAGCCGCGGTTCGCGAGACAAGCTGGCTTGGGTGTTGATCATGGGTTCCTGGTGAGGCTCAGAAACGGCAGTCGGGAGTGTAGTTTGAAGCTGATAGAGAAATTCTGTGTTTAAAAATGTTTCTGAATAACTTCACGTTTTGACTAAATCTGTTTTCAGTGAGCTAGCTGAACCACCACAGTCTCAGGGTCAGAGCGGCCCTGCAGAAAAAGATTACTGAGGTTGTCTCAGAGAGGAAAGAAAACAACCGTCTCTTGATGGGCGAGGCTATAGCATTTGTCTAAATTATTGTGTATAAGAAGTGTTCTCGCCGGAAATGATTTGTTCATTTGCCTGGCAGGGAGGCGGTGAACCCCGAATGCATTTGGTTGAATAAACTCTGTTGAATATTGGTTGAATGTTCTGTTTTCTCATTTGGTGCAAGTGTTCTCTATTCACTTTGAAGGTCTTCTGAATTTCGTGAACCTAACAGAAGCAGTTTTGTGATGATGTTGAATTGGCTAGCTGTTTGCTGGCTGAAAGTATTGAGTTGTTCTGTCAGCAGAGCAATAGCCTGATCCTGCCATCTGATGGATAATTCCTGGTTCTGGATTGTCGTGCGCAGGAAGCTCTGG
Source organism: Aldrovandia affinis (assembly GCA_029706075.1). Taxonomy (NCBI): domain Eukaryota; kingdom Metazoa; phylum Chordata; class Actinopteri; order Notacanthiformes; family Halosauridae; genus Aldrovandia; species Aldrovandia affinis. The sequence continues at coordinate 3,187,270 of JAINUG010000111.1, read as the reverse complement.
GTCGGCTCGGTTTCTGCTGGTTCCGTTGTTGGCTTGGACATTCTGTCAGGGGTGTAGTAGAGGTGGAACCAAATGCAGGCGCGAAAGAGACTCAAAATACGGAGATACGTTTAAGGTATTTATTTTCCTTAACGTCGGCAGGAACCGAAAACAAAACAGTGTCTGTGGCGACACGTAAATAACTAAGAAAATAAACCAAAATAATAAACGAACTGGAGCAAACAAAACTAGCTAAACAGCAAATCCAAAACGTAATCCAAAACACGGATTTAAATAAACAGCGGAACTCTAATAATAAACAAAAAACAAGAATCAACTTTACGAAGACGCGAGATCAAGAGAACGAACGCAAGTCTGTCTAGGTCAGCGGTTCTCAAACTATGGGTCGCGACCCCACTTGGGGTCGCCAAAACAATTACAAATAAAAAAAAATGTTTTAACCATAAGCATTTCTTTACATTTTTTAAATGAAAAACAAATTACCTGTTTTTTCGTAAAATCTGTTTTTTCCTACCGATTATTTTTAATCTACCGACATGCAAGAGTTTAATCCAACGCATGCGTTTAACGTTACTGCACTACCGCATTGCATGTGTAGCGCGCCAATACAGCAGTCACGAAAATGGACAAGTTTGTTGTCAGGAGTGGTGCTGGAGGTGAGTCAAATTCTAGCAAAGGACCAGCAGAAAATTGAAAAAATACAAATAAAACAAAAAGGAATAAAATAAATTATGACCCGAAATTCCTCACTTATGGCTTTACATGGACAGGACATGAGGAGGACCCAAGACCACAATGTGTCGTGTGTGGGGAAGTTCTAGCTAACGAGAGCTTTAAGCCATGTAAAATGCTAACTAAACACAGCGCATTACAAGCAAAGCCGCTAGATTTCTTTTAGAGGAAACAAAAAGTTTTACAAGGACAGAAAACCGTGCTTAAAACTGCAACAGCAGCAAACGAACGGGGGCTACAGGCTTCATTTGTCATCGCACATTGGATCGCGAAGACCGGTAAAGCCCACACAATTGGAGAACAGTTTTTCCTTCCCTGTGCCAAGGAAGTGGTTTCTGTTGTATTGGGACAAAGCGCCGCAGATCAGATGAGTACAATACCGCTCTCAAATGACACAATTTCGAGGCGAATTGATAGCATGTCTGAGGATGTTATGTGCCAGGTAATTGCTCAAGTTAAGCAAAGCCCATTATTTGCCATTCAACTTGACGAAACGACTGATGTTTCTTCTGATGCGCAGCTATTAACATACATTCGATATGAGCATGACGGACGGAGAGCTTCAGGAGGACTTTGTTTTGTCCAACTTAAACAGATCGTGCAACTGGGGAGCAGCTGTTTGCTACACTGGATTCATTTATTAGTGACAATGGCCTAGATTGGCAACGCTGCGTGGGGATCTGTAGTGATGGAGCCCGTGCGATGACGGGTAAAAACAGTAGACTCGTCACAAGGGTTCAGGCTGTTGCCCCAAACGCAGTTTGTACCCATTGCATCATTCACAGACAAGCCCTTGTGGCGAAACAAATGCCACCCAGTCTGAAACAGGTGCTTGACAATGCAGTTAGTGCTGGCAATGCAGTGAAGACTAGCGCAACTAGTTCACGCATATTCAGAGTATTGTGCGACGAAATGGGCTCTGATCACAATCAGCTGCTTTATCACACAGAAGTTAGGTGTCTATCTCAGGGCAGGGTGTTTAGTCGCCTGTTCGAACTCCAAGAGGAAGTACGGATTTTCTTTGCGGACAAAAACAACCCATTAGCCGAGACTAATACTAATTTACCTGTGTGAATCCGGGTTTTCGGCATTGACTTTAATTAAAAATAAATATAGATCGCGTCTGAGAGTTGAAGGGGATATCCGCCTCTTTCTCAGCCCAGCGCAGCAACGCATCGATGAACTGTGTTCAACACTCCAAGCACATCCAACCCATTAAGTAGGCTAAGCAATCCGTTTTATTTTTCATAAAGATATAGCCTGTGAATGTACTGTATTTGCTACTATTAAGTCTGTTTTATTTGTTTTTCATAAAGATATAGCCTGTAAATGCATTTGCTACTATTTTGGAAATAGACCACCAATATATGTTATTGGACTAAAGTTTTTCAGCGTTGTAATTGCACTATCATTTATGTATGGGGTCGCGATGTTTTCCCACCCATGAAATGGGGTCGTGGAGTAAAAAAGTTTGAGAAACCCTGGTCTAGGCGAAACTAAACAATGTCCAAGCAATGAATGGAGAATGCCAGTTAATTAGATATCCTCCCGGTAAGTGGTAACAGCTGTCCGTAATGACCTGGATTAACTCGGTGCATTCTTGGTGTGTCTTTTGCTTTTCCTGATTGGTGATTTGGGGACATTTCTGATTGCCGTTCGAGTCGTTACACATAGCATGTTTGATATTTCACAAACAGCTAGGTATAACAAAATGATGTAGTTATTTATATATGTCCATTGCCTTTTATGAATATATATCAATTAAAATCTATTTATCATTTTCAATATTCATATAAAGTAAAATATCTTTCTAAAATATCTTATTTTTCTACTTATATTTCCCGAAACTCTCCAGAGCAGAGCTTTGTTTTCACTTGGGGACAGCACGAAAATGCTGGCAGATTTTTCCAGGAGTCTTTGATGTCCTCTGTGTTGGTCTGTTAAGTGTGCTACATTACACCTCGGGAGAAAAGCAGCGAGCGAGGCCATGACAGCATAGCAGGGCTGCTGGCACAACAGTGCAGCGCTTTTAAGATCAGAGCAGTGTTTTAAACTGACCCTTTTCAGAAAGCTTTTCGAGCCATGGAACAAATACAGCTATCATTCTGTCTCTAGATGTATCTTCTTCTTTTTTTTTTTTTACAAAAAAAACGTTTTATACATTCATACACATTAAGATATCTTCTTCTACTTTTTGTACTACTTTTTATATTTCTAAGAACTTTTTTCCAGAGCTGGGCTTTGTTTTCAATTCGGGCCAGTGTGAAAATGCTGGCAGGTTTTCCAGATGCCTGTTGCTCTTTTCATTGCAAAACAAAACAGCTTTTTAAAATCATTAGTTATTGCCATACTATTGAACTGATATCATTTTAAATTCTGGAGTCGAGAATTGCAGTACAAGGTCACATTGTAAAAAATGATGTTCTCTTTTGTGCTGGGCTTGTCCTACTGTTTGCTGATGACCTGATTTCAATCACTCAGTTTCTTTAAGGGGGCCATCATTTCAAATGTTCAAATGTTGGTCATTAAAATATCTAAATTCAAACAGGATCATGATGTCTCCATTCCTCATCTCGCAAAATCTGGTGATACTATAAAAGTCGAAAGACTTGGCATCCCCAAAAGGGCTTATTTCTGCCCTGCCTTGTGTTTTTTTTTAAAGATTTAACTTTATATTCAATTCACTTGTTTCAAGCCAGGAGTCTCATGCACAGGGGTGTGCAGAACAGAGGATAGGGACAATGTGAAATCGGTAAAAGCTAATTTATGTGCAGCCATTCGGAGCTGTAAAGCCCATACTTTTTTCAGATGCATATCATTTTTCACACTTGCACTTGATCCCAGATTTATATGGAACAAAACTTGCTTTATCTGGTCAATTCACTGGGGCCACAGGACAGCTGCTTTCAACAGAAAAACAACCATCAGGATATAAGTATAGTAGAATAGTGGTGGTAATTCAATGATGGAGATGAAAGTGTGCTTTTGGAATATTTAGTTTTTTATTTATTTTGTTTTTTTACAATGTAGCATGCAGAAGAAGCTAAAGTGACATACGTAAATGGTGTTTTATATGTAAAATAAAACATGTTACCATTCCTGAGGACGGTGGTGTGTTTGGAATATCTATATCCCAATCGCTGTTTATGTTGTCTGGTTAGCAATAAGACAGCTAGTGCTCGACACAGAAAAATTGATTTTGTGTATATGTAAGTCATGAGCAGGGATAGTATGTAACGTTACTAAACTCAACGTTATGGTATCATGAAAGCACTGCTAACAATAAGATAATCTCATCACATAGTGCTGTTTGATGAGACATGACGGCAAAGAAAAGTCTAAAACTGGCGAGTAAATTAAAAATCTAATTACAAAGCTAATGAACTTAAGAGCTGCACAAATAGCATTGCTAGCATTGGTAATTTTAGTAATCTTGCTATATTAGCCTATTGGTATGTTTCTACTTTCTACTAAATAAGGACTTTATTCAGTTTTTGTACCAGTACGGAAGAGTTGTTTCACCTTTTCAAGACTTAGCCTATAGCAACACCTCACATTGTTCTAGAAATCAACACGTTCCAACCACCATAGACTGAGCACAATCCTTTCTAATTTATGTAAATTAATCTGTGTGATTAAACATAAATTAACAGACTATTGTGCTCTGGAAATGAAACCAGGCATGGCTAACAGAATGTCAGATAAACTGCTGTATTCTTAGTTGTGTTATGAAAAAAAATAACCTAACCTCCAAAAATTAAGGTTAATTAAGTTACTGTATGTTCACCTCACTTTCAAAGTTACGAACATTTCAGAGTTCTGAACGGCCTCCATTCCCAATGTGTCCACATTTCCAAGGTTGTACTGAAGTTCCAAGTGGTTTTCAGTAAAACCATTCATTTTGGAACACAGTTACAGTTTGGAGGTACAGTGTGGTGCAGCAGTGGTACCCATACTGTGTGTAGAGACGCACTGGTGGGCCAGGGGAAGGATTGAGGTGGGTCACAATCTGGCCCGCGTTAACCTATTGGGCAACATGGGCTGCAGCCCAGGGCCCCAGCCACTAGGGGGCCCCGGGAATAGCCGATTACTGTAGGCCTACATTGAATTTTTGAATGCGGGTTTATGGTGTTTTGACTGTTACTGTACATTTTGGTCCACTTTCCCACCTGTAGTAGTCCACATTGTCCTGTCGCAACAATCAGTGTCAGCGGGAGTGTGTTTATATAGTCTGTTCCCTTTTGCGTAAGGACGGCTTTGTCTTGGGAGCTCGATTCTACAAGTGGAAATCGCCGTCGGTCCAACTCGGTGTGTCGGAGGACTTTCAGCCGTTGCTGTAGCATCACGAGCAGAGGTAAACCTGTCGCGCGGCGCAATCACGTCGCTACATGTATGCGCGATGTCGTTCTGCTTTAGTGAAATGAGAAAATGACCTATGTCAATTTCACATGCGATAACATTTTGATACTTTAGTTGCTGAAATTGGCGAGAGAAACGCACTTAGCTAGAGCTATAACCTGAGATGTCCAACCAGAAAGTAATAAATTACTATTTATAATGGGTTTCGCTGCAAAAAACTATGTTGTAGCCTATTCCCCCCCAAGCAACCACCATTTTATAACTGTCAACAAACTATTTCAGATAAATTCATCTTAATTCGAGTTCGACTGAAGAAAACGAAGTGGGCTAATTTTGCATGACCGAATAGCTTAGTTGTGTTGCTAAGTAAGTAACGTTAGCTAGCTGAACAACAACGCAATTTAATAGCCTAATGTTCTCTAGCAAGTTGGCCTGTAATTTGTAGCAATGTTTGGACAAAAGTATTTTTTAAAAGCCAGTATAAACTTAAATTATGTCAAGTTTGCTGTATACATTTGCATTTATTGTATAATTAGATGCAGGTGTTAATGCTACGTGTTGAAATTAAAACGATAGCTCAATTAACTTACACAAAGTATGATACTTTGTCCTATAGGTGAGTAACATTAAATAATTTATATCAATGCTTGTTTTGTTGGTCCTAGTGGTTGAACGGGAAGTGTATTGTTTTGTGCATTGTCATTTGTGGTCAAATTTCTGGTTTGTAGGCCTACTTTGTACACTAGGCTACTACTCCCTTTCATTATCCTGCCATGCTGGGCAAGGCTGGTCATGACTTGAACTTGAACTCATGCGTTCGGGTAACAGACGTGAATATTTCGATAGCACTGTAATATAAGGGTCGGTACTCTTTGACAGCTTTTAATACATTACAACGTTCAAAGTTTTCAATTGGAGGTCTCATTCTGTAACATATTCACTATCTACTTCTGATATCCTTTGTCATAGGCCTATTTGTCGAATTTGCGGCATGTCTTTATCGTTGCCAGGCCTGGTCGCGTCAATGTGCTTTTACTTTTCCAGTTGAAAATCGTGGACATAGGGCCCCGGGAGGTGTGTTAGCCCTGGGCCCCGGGGAGGCTTAACGCGGCCCTGGTCACAATGTATAACCTTTAGTAGTTGGTCACATAAAATATAATCACTCTTTAACTGAGTCATAGGCTGGGAAAGTTTGGGAACCCAGGCAGTACAGCTCTCATCCAGATGAGTTGTCTGATGACCTTTGACCCCTCCTCAGGCTCCTCCTTTATGATCACATGGTCCAGACAAAAATAACATTTGATCCAACCATCGATCTGGGGCAAGACCGAACAGTACAACTCTTCAAAGCAACAAATTAATTCATAAATCTTACACCAAGCAGGGGTTGTGGGGGCAGGACATTTTTTTGTTTGACACATTCCAGTATGGTATGTTTTTGGAACAAGCAAAGGGGGTGTTGGTGGGGGTTTTATGGAGGGACACCTCTTGCTTTATTGTATCTTAGGAGATGACCTAGCCATTTAAAAGTGCTGCCTTGTTATAAAATAAACTCATGTCTATGGCAACGAAATACATCGTAGATAGGATGTGCCCTGTCTCCTTGCTATCTCGCTGCAGACATTTAACAGGAAGGAGGTGGAATGCTAGCCATCACATACAGTGTGTCTCTGCAAAGACACCATGGGCGTGAAATATTCATGAACATTTTTGATTCATCATGAAATCCAATCAATTATAAATGAGGAAAAAGGCTGTGTTTTAATATGTCATTAGGTTGGGCTCTTCTGTGGCTTTGACATTTCCCACCCTATTTGTTGTCTTTGAATTTCACTGGTCTCACAGAGTGACTCCTTTACATTGCTGCTTCCCTCTCTACTTCCTTCCCCAGTCCAATGGCTCATACCATGCCAGAGGCTTTATTTCATGAACTGCGTCTTCCACTTAAATTCAAATGACAGAGCTCGACAAAGAGATGTGTGAAAGAGTGCCAAAGAGATTTTGCCCCCCGTCATTAGTGTCTCTCCACTGTAACATTCCAGGTGTTAGTTACATAACAAACCAGCTTGCCCATTGAATATGATATGGAGGGACATCATTAACTTGACGTTTAGATTACATGAAAAGCTTTACTCCCAGCATCCACACCCTGATTATCAGCCGCCACTCTCACTGTAATAGCTGTCTGAATTTTATTTCTAAATTTCAAAGCTCTGTCATTTTCATTCTATTATTATTTACAATAAAAAATGTCAGAGAGGAAAATGATGCAAAACTTTATTTCATAATACAGTGCATCAGGAAAGTATTCAGACCCCTTCACTTTTTCCACATTTTGTTATGTTACAGCCTTATTCTTAAATTGATTAAATTAATCTACACACAATACCCCATAATGACAAAGCAAAAACAGGTTTAGAAATTTTAGAAAATTTACAAAAATAAAAAATGGAAATATCACATTTACATAAGTATTCAGACCCTTTGCTATGACACTCAAAATTGAGCTCAGATGCATGCTGTTCCCTTTGATCGTCCTTGAGATGTCTCTAGAACTTGATTATAGTCCACCTGTAGCAAATTCAATTGATTGTACATGCTTTAGAAAGGCACACACCTGTCTATATAAGGTCCCACAGTTCACAGTGCATGTCAGAGTAAAAAACAAGCCATGAAATCCTAGGAACTCTCTATAGACCTCTGAGATAGAATTGTGTTGAGGCATAGATCTGGGGAAGGGTATAAAAACATTACTAAAGCATTGAAAGTCCCCAGGAGCACAGTGGGCTCCATCATTGTGAAATGGAAGAAGTTTGGAACTACCACGACTCTTCTTAGAGCTGGCCGTCCAGCCAAACTCAGTAACGGGAAAGATGGGCCTTGGTGAGGGCGGTGACCAAGAACCCAATGGCCACTCTAAGAGAGCTTCATAGTTCCTCTGCAGTGATGGGAGAACCTGGCAGAAGGACAACCATCTCTGCAGCACTCCATCAATCAGGGCTTATTTTCATGGTAAAAAATTTATAGTATGAAATATGCAGCCAGTAGATTTCTAAGGATAATTTAAATTAGATTTTCTGCAAAAATATGGCCACTTATTTACAAATAAGATGATCATTAAAAAAAGATAAGAAGGATGTTTGAAGCTGAGCCTTTTTTAAAAAGAGCTGAGGGGTTACATAAAGGTTTTATAGGTGAACTGTTATTGAAATTAAGTTTGAAATGAAAGTGTATTTCTAAATTAATTGTAACTTTATTTTATCAATATCTTGAAACAATTGTGCTGTTGTGCACATATCATCATATTTATTCATACATAATATCATTAATTAATTTAAAAATTTAAGCCTGGGCGAGGAGCCTGTACAGAGATTAAATTTAACAGGGAGGCAGGCAGGTAACATGGCATATAATATATAGTATAATGGGAACTGGGCTTGTAAGTCAAAGGTTGTGGGTTTGATTCCCAGGTGAGGAACTGATGTTATTGCCTTATTCTTGGTACAGCTGTATAAATGGATGATATGTAAAATAAAAATGTCAAACTGAGCATCTGCTAAATGCCTAAAATGTAAATGTAATATTTCCCAGGAATAAAAAGCCAACATCAATTCAGTGGTGTCACACAGGGCATGGAAATGCTTGCTTTAGATCTTTTGGACCAGATACCTACTAACAGAACACCCCTGACTTGAAATAGAAATTCATCTCATTAATGTAAATTATGCCATTTTCAGTGTTTTATTATTTCCTATTTTGCTGTATTAAGTGGAGGTACTTTTTTAAATGTGTTTCTGTATGTATTTTGTTTTGATTGTTTTCATTTTTGATGCATACCTTTTTCCCTGTAGTTTTTCCACATTTTAGCAATGCTTTTGCTATGATCCTGACAAATAAACAAACAAAAAAATATAAATAAATCTTCCCAGCACCCATCAATCCTCTTCAGTCTTCAAAATGTTTCGCAGCTAATCATGCCAGGTTGGCCTGACATCATTTATTGGTTGATCAAGGTTGATCATGTTGATTATTGCAGCCATGGCATATGCCTGCCTGATCTGATTGGACAGTCTGGCACTCGTGGCCTCCAGATTCCTTGCTCATGATCTGCTAAATTGCAATGCACAAGATTATCAGCTTTGCGACTAGAGTCTACCTTCTGCTTGGAATGTTAGGGGTGCAAGCTGTCTCACTAGCAGTCAAGACATCTCACTAGCAGTCTCACTTAAATTAAATTCAGCCAGATATGCTGCTGTCAACTTGCCTGGCCTCCACTCACCCGCCTCATTAGAGGGTTAGCGTTTGATGTGAAAACAAATTTTAGCACTATACTGCAGGCAGAGCTGTGTACATTTGTACAAAATGTTCTGTGTACGCTGTGCACATATTTTACACCAGCAGCTTCAACACCCAAACTTATTTCAGTACCCAATAGTTAGTTAAAGCTTTATGACTTGAAATCTCCCCTGGGTGGCTTTGTGATTCTTCGATCTACTGGCTTTAATCTTTCATTCACAGCTGTCCTCTTGAATGTCTTACGAAACTAATTCCAGTGCCAGGAGAATGGATTGCGTTTTACTTGGAGATGGAGAAAGGTGGGGTGGGGGATTCCCTGTGGAAATAAGGAAGTAAAACACCTTCTAATTTATCACTCGGTTGTTTTAATGGAATTATGAAAAACTGCATGTCGTATTAAAAGCTGAGAATGATTGCATTATTACCAAGTGATCAGTTCTGAATGGCTCAGTTTCATGTTTCCCTCTCTATTGGAAAATCTCAGCACTGCACAGGCCATGGCTAATACCAGTGTGAGAGCAGGGGTTTCCCATTTTGACTGTGATTCAAAGTCATATCATGTGACCCATTGATTTTTTTTTTTAAAGTTGTCTTTGGAAAAATACAGTTGTCAGTGGAAAAATTGGTTGCCTAGACCTGTTCCATTGATATCGTTGATAATGTTTATTTTGCTGCTATGTATTTATTATAAGGGTCAGGCTGCTGGGTGGCTCATCCCCTTATGCAATGAAAATATATTTCCATACTTGGAGGTCTAATATATTGATATTCAATTTTGTTTCATAACTTGTGTAAATGAAACACTGTTCTCACCATATTTTCAGCATGTACTTATAACAATGATGTGAAGAGATGAAACAGGCAGGAGGGTGAAATTAGAGGGTTGTTATATGTAATACATTATATTGATATATGTATTGCAAAATATAGTTAATTATATAATTGCAATAAATTTGCACAATATACAGATTATTCCCAAAATGTATACTTTGGAATAAAAAAAAATATATTGGCATGTATTGCAAAATATATGTGGAGTCATTTTATTTATTCAAATATATTATTTAATATATTACAGTATGTTTCAATATATGTAAATATATGTTCATTGTGTAAGGGGCCTGTTATGGTTCTGTTCTAGTGTGTGGATGGACCCCATGGTTTGCATGCTGTGCGGCAGTGTAGCGTAATGGTTAGGGAACTGGGCTTGTAACTCAGAGGTTGCTGGTTCGATTTCCAGGTGGGGACAATGCAGTTTGTACCCTTAAGCAAGGTCTACCAGCATAAAGCTGCGCACAAAGTGTCTTCATTGTGAAATGCGATGCAAACAGAAGTGAGTGCATGCTTCAGAATACGATTAGGCTTTCCAAGTTGTCAGAAAAAAGGCCTAAATTGTTAAAAAATAATAAAATATGAAAAAAGAGAAGCATCAGCAAATTAACTCGTGGGGAAATGCATACATGTTAAAAACATGTAACAAAAGCTTTGGCTTCACGGCAAATGGATGCACCTTCCACTCACATCTGTAGTGTTTTTATGACACTCTGCCCCTGCCCCAACTTGTCTTATTGTATTTTTAAAGATTTAGCAGCATTTCTTACTGGTTGTAGCCATTTTTGAGATTGCATCTACAGCACTTGAGTTATATTTGTATTTGACTACGTTACCTATGTAAAGCACTTTGAGATTTTGACTGTAAAATGAAAATTTAAATGTATAATTTAAATTTTTTATTCCTTAATGACTCATGTTGTTTTTGGCTTATCCAGTGCTTTAGTCCCAATGCTGGTTTTCTCATAGTGGCAAATTGACAGATTATTAATAGTTGGCTAGGGACAGGTGATCAATTTTACAGTATCTCAGTCCTTCTTGATGTGCCATTATCAGAAAAATCTTTTTTAGATTCAAGCATGCTGGTGCAAGGATTCGGAATGAGCTATATAAACGTACCTTTGCACACCGTACTGCTCAAATTTGACCTAGTGACTGGATGTGTCATTGTGGGCGTGCGTACTTGCCTTCCTGTGGAAGGTGTAACCTTCATTTTGGGGAATGATTTAGTTTATTTAATCCTGAGGTGACTTCTGTCTGGTGGTGGTGGCACTTGTCACTAATTGCCCTGATCAGCGCATAAATACCCTGACGTTTTTCCCGTTCGTGCTGTTACTTGTGCTTTGGCTAAGAGACTTTGTGAATGATCTGACATTGGGAGTGATATTCATTTATCTGACATTTTCATTGTGAATCCTGACTTGAATGACTGGCATGCTGCTTCTGCAGAAGGAGTTTCGGCCGAATCACCGGCTGTGGAGACGGGTTGAGTATTGTGTGGGACTGGAAAATTTGTCTCTGTCATGTGAACAGCTAATCGAGGAACAAAGGGCTGACCCTGCTCTTTCCTTTTTCTATGTTAGTGCGGTTTCTATTACGAGGCAGCTTCAGCTCAGGGGGAGTGGAGTGTTCGGCAGATAGTGGTTCCATTAGTTTATCGCCGTGAGAGATTGTATTTGGCTCACGATACTTGCTGTGCTTTTCCGGGAGGTAACAAAATGTACAACCAGTTTTTGTTTACTCAGATGCCTGCAAAAAATAGAATATATAAATAAATATGTTTGGCACTGTCAGTTTTTGTGTGAATGTATTAACCTCTGTTTTTCTTAGTTTTTTTGTCTGATCAGCCTGTTGTTTTTGTGGCGTTTGGCCGTGCTTTCATTTGTTTGTTACCTTTTTTTATTTTGTGCACCTTTGAGTAATTAGAAAGGGTTAGAGTACCTTAGTCAGACTACAGAAGACCTATTTTGTTTTGCCACAGGGGAGAGGGTAGTTTTATTTTCTTTCAAGGATAGGTTTAGGTAGTCTGCTTTGTGTTTTATTTTTCTTCTGATTTGTGTAAGTGTGTCATTTTATCTATCCTTGTAAAGTAAATCATTGTAATTTTTATATCCGTTTGACTGGGTGTATTTGTTGCAGCGCGGGTGATCTGACGGGTTGTAACAATACTAAGTAATAGTAACTAAAAGGTGTTTAAGCTAGAACATGTTGGGATACAGGGAATAATCACTAATTTAGACACAGCACAGTATAAGGAAAGTATTCCAGCGTTTTTAAGAGTGGCTCTCGTGCTCCCAGCTCTAGTACACAAGCATAGTACTGCTATGCCCCCTTTGGGAATCAAGCCTGCACCCCTCTGAGCTCCACACTAACTGCCTCTCAACAGGGCTCTGCACTGGAAGATTTATCATGGTGAGCCATGGAAACAGCTATGTTTAAATTGTATGAATTCTTTCAGGTGGTCAGCGATTTGTTCTTATCGTTGGACACTGTAAGGGAACCGTTTATTGGACGGATAAGCTATGAAACGTGTGGGTATGAATTGTGCCATTCAAGGGCCAGGACTGTAGAGGCAAAGAAAGCACTGCAGCAGAAACCCCACCTGCAAGAAGAGGATCAGAAGGGTTTTCCTCATCCAACTTTACGCTCACAAACAAAGGTTCTTGCTGACTGCTGTTCTTTGGAATTTTGTTGTAGACACCTCCCTCTGTCCTTCCCATCTTCCCTCATATTGCAATGGAAAACCGGTCCATACACTCTCAAAAATAAAGGTACAATTAGTGTACACTTTTGTTCCTTGTGATTCCTTGTACCTGTACGGCCACGCCTACTAGCAGGGCAGCCAATGCGCACATCTGAGGTGACATTTCCTAATTGTACCTGTGTGCTTAAAACTGCTCTGCTGTCATGGTAGGGGACTGTAACACTATGCTGGTAAATGCTGGCGAGAGCTAGAATGGAGACCTAGGAGAAAGCAACTGAAGAGTCGCAAAGTGTCTATGTTCCTGTTAAATGTTTGCCGAAAGGCGGTTTTGATTTAGTTTATTATTTTAGTTTATTATTTGTGGCCAGAACCTGCGAGGGGGGCGGCTGAAGACCTTTTTGTTGTTTATTTAATCTCTCTCTCTTCCCTGTGTCTGGAAGGGAGAATAATAAAAATCTGGTTCCTAGACCATCAACTCCATTCCCTGTCCTGCTGTTCTGTTCCACTCCGGGTTGTGTCACATGGTGTGTGACACTGCCCATCTGTTTCGACTTCTACTCATGCATTATGTTCCATTCCTAATACCGTATCACAATAAACAGAGAGTAGGCCTATATTTTTTCCACTATACACTGTTGTTTCCCTTTTTGGCCACTCTCCATGCTCAAAGGCAAAATTTTGTCCGATTCAGCCCAAAATACATATTTTATGTTATTATATTTTTTTTTTGGAGACAATCGCGGTGAGTGATCAGATAGATCCATTCTGGTCTGATCGCAGCACCTGTCTACATTTGCTTCCTCCCCAGGGTAGCTGACCGTCTGCTCCCACGTGATGAAAAATGTGCTTAAAACGGCTGAACAGAGTGCGGCAAGATAAACCCCCAGGCGAGTTTGGAACTAATGGGACAGACGATGCATGACAGACACAGGACCCAACACATTTGTGCTGTAGGAGAAAGTATCAAAAAAGTAAAGCACTGGCATATTTAGTGGCCATCCTGGTCTGTGTTTTTTCCTTTCCAAAGATAGGCTTCTGTTTACTTTTTTGTAAATCGACAAAGTCTTCTGTCTAGCATTGATCTTAGTACCTAATTAGCTATTATCTTTTATTTGTTTTATGTATTCAATGTATTTGTCAGAGACCAATTCATTTGTCAGGGGTTATAACATACGGTACATTTCTGTAACATTTCACACTGTTATTTCCGTAGTTGAAATCTGACATTGTAGCAGATATAGTTAAAAGCTCCTTTTCATATCCAGTCGGTGGGAACAAGTGTAGAACAATAACATTCATCAGAGTAGTCACAGTCGATATTGCATATAAGAACATAAGACACATAAAAATCAATGATGAATCGATAAATAAATATTTATAAACTGTAGTGATAATTTTTACAGCCAATTTTTACATTTTGACAGCCTTTGTGTTGTGAAGTTACAAAGGAAGATGTTACTCTGGGATGAGATGCAATAGATCACCTAAAGAATCTTGCATCTGTAGAAGGTCAGAATTTAAATTTAGGTTGTTGCTGTTGTTTTTTGCATGCTGTTTGCAAACTTAATTTTTGTCTTAACTTTTTTAACTTAACCTTTTTCTTTTTAATAAGGATGGTTCAGCGGATGACTCAATGTAACAATGTTTCCACTGCAGAGGTCCAGTACAAAACGGGACAGGGCTGGACAGGACAGAAAGGGAGAAGAAAGAGTGACAGAGATGGGGAACAGACAGCAGAGATAGAGGAAAGAGAGAGGAGGAAGGCGAACATGACGGCCGGTCCCACAGAGAGGGCAGTCAGACACGTCAACAAAACAGCGGAGAGGAGAAGACAGGGGCAGAGAGTAATGTGACTGAATAAAAGGAGGGCTGGGGTGAGTGTGTTTGTGTATATGTGTGTTTGGTTGGGTGTGTATGTGTGTGTGTTTCACTCTGTGTATTTTTGTGTGTGTGTGTGCGTGTGTGTATTTGTTTGGGTGGCACATTGATCCCTTCCCCTTTTTCACACGAGGCCTCCCTCACTCTGCAGTGTGTTTTTTTTATCCAAAGGGACTTACAAAAGTGCATTTATATGGCTAAAGATCATCTCTAGAGCTATCAAACAATAAGTTATGGTCTAAACATTGACATTGCCGACTTCCTTCCACACTGTAAGGCTACACTGGGGGTACAGTAAATAACGGAGCACACTATGATAATGGCTGGGTTTACATGTTTGCATGAACAGTGAGCAGTATTTGTCTGAGCATATCACCTTTTCTGTATGGCCTTCACACTGGTAATAACAGGGATTTGGCAACGTTTTGTTTTCACCATTTCAATAGGCCTAGCGTAGCTGGAGTCTGTATCCTCTGTATTTGTGTATTATTAAATATACATTTGGTCAAGCAACTCTTCTTAAGCAGGACAACTTTACCTGAATTATTGATCTGTCAGGGGGGGGTGGTTAATGGAGCATGTCTGCTGGGGGCACCCTTAGTATTACACAAAGTCAGCCTGAACACTGGCCCATGAAACACAGAACTCATAAACAGATATTATATAATGTTTAGAATAAACACGCTAATGGCCATTGTGCCAAAGGTGCAAGATGTAACACAGCAGAAAATTACTGTTTACAGAAAATGGTCAATATACCTGTCTGCTTTGTTTGTGTGTGTGTGTGTGTGTGTGTGTGTGTGTGTGTGTGTGTGTGTGTGTGTGTGTGTGTGTGTTTCCGTCTGTGTAGGTGTCTATGTGTGAGAGTGCTCACGCAGGTATTTAATTTGATGTTTGCATCATGCTGCTGTGATAGTTTTTTTCCTGGGGGAGATGGGCCAGGCGAGGAAGGAGAGTCCTGGGCTCAGCAGGGCAGGCCTAATTAAACCTTTGACCTCAGTGCTAAATGCTGATGTCAGCTCTGTATCACCGTTACCGTGATCACCAGCTACTGAACACTGAACAGAGCCTGCTCAGTCCCTGTCATGTCAAATTCAGAGCAGGAGAGGTGGCGATTTGAAATACACGGCCAAAAATTTTTATTTTCTGATGACATACCTCATCCTCACATAGCTAAAAGATTTGGTTGGAACACAAAAGGGTTTCAGTTCCTTCTTACAACACATAAACATACAAATAGAGTTGACTGCTGAGTTTCAGTGAATGCACTCCATCAGACAACATTAATAAGAGGGGTTATTTTTATCTCAGATTTAATTTGATAGATATGTGCTTTAGAAAAGAACATTATGGTGGGCTTAGCTAAAATGGACATATTCAATTTATTCAAAGGATATTCAATTTATATCAACCATTCTTTGCAGATATGTATATACAGGTAACTGCCAAAATAAGGGAAACACCAACATAAAGTGTCTTAATAGGGTTACCACGAGATGCGCCTTGGCATAGATTCTATAACTGTTTGGAACTGTATTGAAGGGATGCCATGCCATTGTTCCATGAGAAATTCCATAATTTGGTGTTTTGTTGATGGTGGTGGAAAACGCTGTCTCAGGCACCGCTCCAAAATCTCCCACAAGTGTTCAATTGGGTTGAGATCTGGTGACTGAGAAGGGTTTAGTGGATCTTAACCATGCTAGGAAAATTCACCCCACACCATAACAGAGCCTCCAGAACCCTTCATTTACTCAAGTGTTTCTGTTATTTCGGCAGTTACTTGTACTTTTTTGTCCTTTCAAACAAAGCTTTTACTAAAAGCACATAGAAAAGGATTATATTAATGAAAAAATTATATCTGAAATGAAAAAATACATATTAAAAAAACGCTATAAAACTAATTTAAACTCTTTACACAAAGTCAAGGACAAATGTCAGTCCAGTTTATTTATGCAGATTAAGAGGGACCTTACCGCAAAATAGTGTGTGGAGGGGGGGTTGGATATGCTCTGCCTGTGTCCTGCTCGCTCTCTCGCTGTCACCGCCACCTCTTTGCCCGGCAAGACCTCCGTGTCGGATTCATTCCTTTGGTTAATCTAAAGTTGCTATTCGTTGAAACTGCAGCGACTCCTCCTATTTAACAATTTCCACCATTGGGCTCTAGGCTGTAGTAGCCATTAGCCAATGACAGCACTGAAGCACTTGAGCGGGGTGGGGTCTCTGTGCCCCTCCCGTCGGGGTGACTGAAAACAACATCAACTCCAAGTCCTTCCATTCCATGAAGGACCGAATCTGTGAAAGAACGAATCCATGAAGGAACTGGAACTGGACATGCTGTTGCTCTCGTTCCTCATTCCATGGGTCCGGATCCGGATCCAGAATGAGACACTAGCCTACGTAGTCGCTGCAGCTCTACGTCTCTTCCTCCCCATAATGTCTTCATATTGCAACGAACTTGCCTGAGACTGAGTATAAAATTAAAAGCAACTGGTTTACATTAGTTGCTTAGCCCAGCAGTTATCTCTGAGAAACACTTAGCCTATAGCATACTCCCTGTTAGGAGTGACACTGATCAAACCCAAATGTGGACACAGACACTGAGGATGAGGTAAAGTGAGGGTATTTATTATAAACAGGGACTGGGGTAGGGAAGCGATGGTGAGGGCAGACAAAGGAGGCAGGCAGGTAAGCGGGCAGGCAGGCAGGCAGGCAGGGCAGGCAGGGAGGCAGGCGAGGAGTGAACCTGGACACGGAGAGAATGAATACACATAACAGACAAAGAAAATAAATGCGGAAGAAAACGTGGTGTGGGAGAAGTCTTTAAGCGTGTAGCTACCACTGAAGCGGAGACAACGATCTGACGGTGAGTGAATGAGAAACCGGGGTTGATATGCACTGCAGGGCTGATGATAATTCATGACAGGTGAGTAAGCAGCGCAGGTATCGCAGATCCATGTAATCAGGAGGGAGCCGGAGAATGCAGAGGAGGAAAGCCGCGCCCCCATCACACATGCACAAACACGAAACTGACAGGGAGAACAGGAACACAAGGAAAAGGGAAAGGGAAAACACGAGGAAACATAAAAAATAAAAAATAAGTTGTGCCGTGCCGTAACACTCCCAATTAGTAAATAAATAAACCGTAAACGAAAGAGGCTATTTCCCAAGGGAGACGTCAATATTTTTTAAGGCAGAGTCGCGAACTTGGTCTAGTCTCAACTCGAGAAATGAAACCACATCATTATATTCCTTTATGTAAACATAATATGCTAGGCTATATGAATGTATCACAACTTTGTTGATAATTCTAGAGGTCCATCCATCCATCCATCCATCCATCCATTATCTAAGCCGCTTATTCCTGGTCAGGGTCGCGGGGGGGTGCTGGAGCCTATCCCAGCATGCGTTCCGGGCGAGAGGCAGGAATACACCCTGGACAGGTCGCCAATCCATCGCAGGGCACACACACCATTCACTCACACACTCATACCTACGGGCAATTTAGACTCTCCAATTAGCCTAACGTGCATGTCTTTGGACTGTGGGAAGAAACCGGAGTACCCGGAGGAAACCCACGCGGACACGGGGAGAACATGCAAACTCCACACAGAAAGGCCCCCGGCCTGGATTAGAACCCAAGACCTTCTTGCTGTGAGGCGACAGTGCTATCCACTGCACCACCGTGCCGCCAATTCTAGAGGTCAACATTGTTTAATATTGGTGCAGATAGATTGGTGAACAATGTAGGATATGATGCAGGAAACCGACACAATAAATACCTAGATGGCACATAGGCTAAATTTATTAATGGACGTTTTAGTCCATGTGAATGATCACTTGGTAATATGTAGCCTACTTGGAAAGGTTGTCTTTTCAAGTATTTGTTTATGATGTTTTACATTTGGAGATGTTCCTTCTGATCTGAGAAATTAACTGTGAAATGGTTTTATTTTTAGGCTGTTTGTTCCTTGTTACCAATTAAATATTATACACTTTTATTGTTTTTATTTATCCTGTTGTTACACGGGCCGTTAAAAAGAATTGTAATTTAAATTCAATGATTGACTCAGTTAAAAAACTATTTACTGACGGAGTCAGTACTGAGGAATCCTTTTAAGGAAATGAGTCAAAAGAGCCGTGTCCCTGAAAGGAACCGTAATGCCCACCACCACTTCGCAGCCATTAAACAAGAGGAGTGTATCAACTGATGCCGCGGTCCTCAATATCCCCACACCAAGCCCTCAAGCTCCAGCATTGCTTAAAGATCTTATGATTCGTGTTCTCGTTAACACTACCTAGGATTTCTCTCTACTTCTCCCATTGACGAGAACTCTTTATGCGACAGTGGGTAGGAACTGTGGGTAATATGCAAATCGCCCGCTGACGTTCCATCCGAATTTGGCATCTGCCTAGTTGTAGGGGTGCATCGGAAGCATTAAGATATTATGAACGTGGAAATTGCATTGTCTAATGCTAAGCTAGCTCCTTGAGATTTCCTTGAAGGGGGGGCAAGAACGTTTTATTGAATGTTTTTTCATTACATTGAATACTCCGAGTTGCTTCCGTAGGGGTAAACAAGCGCATAGGGTCGTTCGTTTTTGAAAAACGTCTGCAATTTTTCAACTTGAACGTGAAATGTGCACTTGGTGTTGATTAAGGGTGTATCCGTCGACTTCGGAGACACTGGCTGCATTACTTTGGCATTAGCTTCAACATTTGTGAAGTTTGCGACAGTTGGTAGAATTTACGGTCATATAGTTGCAAAGCACCATGGGCAATTGAGTGTTAGCCTTTTTGAAGTGTGTATGAAGAGTTTATTTATTTATAACAATTAAACTTAGGTATGTTTCCGAATGATAAATTGTTGTATTTTTCATTATAGTGAGTTTTTTTAATAGAACAAGGTTTAAACAGGGATGTATTTGGACAAATTAGACAGACAAACGGTTTAGGAAACGAACTACGAGGGCAGTAAAATTGTAGCGTATTCATTAGGAGGGTAACGTCCCATAGTGAACTATAAAATATAATTACTAGCTAGCTATGTTCAAGCTGTAATACTTGTATAATTGTGGAATGCTGTTTGTATGAAAGTCTTTCTCTCCCCTGTTACGGAGGGTTAATTTGTGTGATCCTTTGTGCAGTGTACCATGACGGTAGGTGTATGTGTAAATAGTATCCCCTTTGCATTTATAGTAGGGGTGGGCGATACCACAAAATTTGGTTTCTAACCGATACCAAACAATACCAGGGCCAGAATCAGCAATACCGATACCGATCCTTTTTATTATTAAAAGCGGCTAATGTAGCCTACTTTCATGTAGGGGAGAGCAATGTGTCATGATTTATGAAGTGAATGCATCATTAATAGGCTACTTCTAAATACATTTTCATTACCACCAAATGATTTACCAAACATTAAGCATTTATTTGTAGGTTCTTTTCAGGTTTGAGGTATATTCTTTTTTAAATTCCATTAAATGAATTCATTTAGATAGGTTTCAATGGGCTGAATATATCATTTGGATGTCTGAATATAGTCTGCTACAATAACAGATAATGATGGCCAATTACAGTTTGAAAGTGTAACATTAACCAAAGCTGAAGATCCAATTTGACTAAAATATTAATTATATACTATATACCTGGATATTCATTGCCTCCCTGAAAAGACTGCCAGTGAACTCTGTCTCTGTCTCGCGGGTCCGGCTGCTTGGGCATTTCTCTCCTCCTCCCTTCTTTTCTGTTGCAGCTCCAAGTTCTATTGCTCGGGTTTTTTTCTAATGTGCTTAAATAAATGTGTCGTGTTGCCACAGTAGCGAACAGCCTTACTACATACATCGCAGTTCGCAACGTTTTCATTCACAGTTGTGAAATGACTCCAAATGATGCTCCTCTTTCGTTCAGCCATCAGTGCAACTATGTGTCTTCTCTGAACTAAAGAGGAACAGTCTAGGTCAGTGCTGCGTGCATGTTGTTTGATAGTGAGTGCACACAACAGCAGAGAAGCAGATAGTGCATGCACTGAGTGTGTTCACGTGCTCGTGATCTAACGTTACACTCTTGTCGGAAGATGACAACGGAACGTTGTTTGCAGAGACAGTTTCTCTACTCTTTGATGAAATAAAAATGGGTAAAACGTAGAAGAGAGAGATGGATCCGTTTTTTTGTATCGATCCTATTGACGCTAGTATCGATACTCAAAACAAGACTTACAATTGGTAGTATCGATACTTTTTTAACTAGTTTACTGTATTTCTGTGTGCTTCTTGGCGCTTAAATGCATTGTTGTTAAAAACGAATGAAAGAACTGTTATAATGGAAAAGCGATCGTTCCTGAGTCTTGATTCATCCACCGCTGCAATTTGCCTATATTCAACGTATGACCATTCAAAAGGCGCTTTTGAGTGACTATGTAGTAGGCCTACTTTTCGCCTCCGAAAACGTTATTTTTTTGTATGTTTTTAACATAAGCATACACAAGCTGATTGTTGGTATGAGAGGCCTCACGTACAGTGTTTAAGTAATCGATTTTTTGGGAAATAAGCTATGTTTCCACAAAATATCATTCCTTAAGTAAAAGACTTGCAAGATCTGTACTATCCTCTATCAACACAATGCACAGTTGTCGCCGTTATTTAGTTTGTAAACACATTGTCTTTTACAATGTAATGTTTTCTGTCATTTAGGTCACGTTTCGTGTACATTTTGTAACACGCTGTCTTTAATGTTTTCTATAGGCTAATTTAAGTCACGTTTCGCTTACATTTTGTAACACGCAGTCTTTCCATGAAGTGAAAGAGAGGAATTGACCCTTCGCTAAACCACGCCCAAAAACGCAAACTGGCCAATCACAGCGCCGTGTTTTACATACTCCCACAGAGGATCAGACATCCTTCCATTGACTTTCACGCAAAAATTAGAAATTTCCGAGCTGGTTTTGCGGATTTTTAGCAAATTATGGTTAAACGTTGTGCCTGGGGCACGTGTAACAGTGACACTCGTTACCCAGAGAGGTTTGAAGGAGATATACGTTTTTTTCTCTTTATAAAACCTAAATCAAATCCTGAAAAGTGTTAGCCAGCTAAGCTAACGTGGCTACGGTCTGGATATACAGCTCCGGGTTGCAACGTTGGTAAAGTTAGACTAAATGTTAGCTTTGTTATTCGTGATCCAGACAGCTTGCTAACGTTAAGATGTTACGGTCAAGCTCTAGAAAACCAAGTGGGTAACGTTACCTTGATGTCAAAATGTAATACTATTTTTTCATTACTATTTCAGCACTTTGTCAATGGCAAGCCCAGTCCCGAGTACCCAAATCTTGTGGAGGACTGGGCTGACACACTGCTGATAGTTTTTGCTTTACAGAGGTCCAGGGTATGGAGCTACCTGTGGAGCTAACCAGAGTAATGTCGTTACAGCACGCTATAGGCGACTAATGTTACGTTAGTTAGCTAATGCTAGCTAACTTACTACTGAATGTAACGTTATATAGGCCTACTGCTTTTGCTTTTTAATGATTGTAATAGTGAATAGAGACCTGCCCAGCTTACAGGAACAGTGTTGCTCCTTAATGTCGTTGTCCTCTGTCTCAATCGCCCGGTGATGCGGTGGTTCACGTTTACTCTGATCTGTAGGCTTTCGCTTCTATCTTTTTTTTTTTTTACGTCATTTTGTTGCTGAGTCAGTGTAATATCTTGAATATAACCTTCAAATGCATATTGTAGACCCTTCTGTCTGCTTCTATCTGAAATCGCTTTTTCTATTTTCCAAAAATTTGACAATATTTCTCCAGGGAGTGCAGTTAGCGACAGTGGGAGCGCCATGCTGGCTCCGAAAGCTTGACGTACTTAGCAACAATAACTAAGGGGGGGTGTGGTTTAGCGAAGGGACAATTACCTCAGCTTTTACGAATATCTAAAAGCTGAACACGAGTGATCAGCCACTAAGTCTGCTAACAGATTAGGGAGCGGGGAAAAAATTGAAGGACAAAGAAAAGAAAACTCCACACAAAAAGTCCACGGAAAATAAATCAACAGAAAACAACCCAATTATGGCGAGAACTCTTCACCGAAGAGGTAAAATAAAATGGCTTTAGAGACTTTAGCTCTGGGGAACTTTAACCCAATAAACAAAGTATAAATCTCGAACTGAAAACCACCAAAGTGGTTAGCTTTCGGTAGGATAAGATAATTCTTATCTGGTGATGATAAACCTTTAAGTAGAGAGAACTGAACTGAACTGAGAGAACCACAGAGTGGTGAAACTAAACCTTAGTTCAGAATACCGGCTAGAGCGTAACAATAGTTTACACAGAAGCGTTTCTATGAAGGAAACAGAGACCTTAAATAAGAGGCAGAATTATCACTGATAGCCTAACCCTCAGCTGAAAGTGATCGGAAAACTCACCGACAAAAGATCATATAAGGACGGCGGAAATGACAATGATTCCTCAAGCAAAACAAGAGAAAACAGACCATCACATGATCACGTGCCCTCCAGAGGCCGAACGAGGTATTGACATTAACAATAAATTGTATATTTTAGTTTAACACTTTTTAATGTGTGTACAGCCACAGATATCAGATAGATGGTTATGTCTTCACATGCACTCAAACACACATCATTCGTATGAGGGAAAAAGGGGGCTTTCAGTCAAACAACACCTTGGTTTTCATACTTGAACATTTATGAACATAACTAGCCGAACGCTCTAAGTTTAGCTGACCTTTGACCTCGTAGCCCATGGCCTATGAATATGTAGCCACCTAGCATGCTACACACGATCTAAATGGAGGGCATCTAGCATTCCTTTGGCTAAGCTAGCTGCCCCCTGTTACAATATTGAACAGACATCATTGTGAAATGGTACATGTATGGCTTGCATCTCATTCCACTTCGGGGTGTTTTTTTTCTCTAATCGTTCAGTTTAATTTCACCACCAACTTCCATTCACAACTTACACTATATTTTTAGTGCCCTAACAGTTCAAAACCCATTACAAAAATATATCGTTCCTCTTCGGGTATGGCGTTTTTTAAATCGTTCAGTTTTTCACAAATGTACAGTTCGTTTTTGAGATCATCTAGCATGGTCTCTGTCAATCCTTGATTTTTTCCAGAGACCTTTGAAATTCGGACCTATGGGTCCACCCGGGATCTTCTCGGGTTCATCATTAGATATCGTTATTTGTTACCTTTTTAGTTGCTTTGCTCTGTTTTAGTCTCGTGTATTGAGTTTATTGTTTTATTGAGTTTATTGTCCCGTGATTTGTTCATTGTTTATTGATTCATTGTTTTAGTGTTTCCATCTGTGCCTCGTTGTCCCTGATTGTTTTTGGTTATTAGTTTCAATAATGTCACCTGTGTCTAGTTTAGTTTCCCCCTACTTAAGTAGTGTGTTTCCTTGTTTGCTTTGTTCAGTCTTGAGATTGTTCTCACCTAGTTTTCCTGTATTGTTATTCTCAAGTATTTCCCTAGTCTCATTGTTTGTTTATTTTCTTTGTGCTTCATTTTCTAGTTTGTTTTTGAGTTTGTACTTGTGTAGTTAGTGTTATTAGTTAGTTTTTTGGAGCCTCGTCTCCCAGTTATTTTCTCTGTGTTCCTTTTGTTCTTCAGTGTTTTGTTGTTTCATTGTTCTCACCATTAGTAAAGATCTATTTTTGTTCACCAACCATCTTTGCTTCAGTCTCGTTCTCTGCACTTGGGTTCACTCAGTCCACCTCCTAACAGCAAGACAAATCATGAACCCAGCAGAGAACGCCAATCAAGATTTGGATCATTTGCAATCCAGACTGGCTAACCAGGGAGCTACGGTCGGATGCCATGAGCAGACGCTTAACAAAGTCTTGAACAATTCCGCCAGCAGTTCCCGCGCCAACAAACTCAAGCCCTCTTCAAAACCAAGAACCCCGACTACCACTGCCGGAGCGATACAACGGCAACCCGGGTGGAAGCCGGGGTTTTCTCACCCAGTGTTCCTTGGCTTTTGAGCTCCAGCCATCCCAGTTCCCTACCGAGCACTCCCGAGTGGCTTACCTTATCACTCTTCTCACTGGCAAAGCACTCACCTGGGCCACCGCCATCTGGTCCCAGCAAACTCCGACGTGCTCCAGCTACAACCTCTTTGCGGAGGAGATGCGCCGGGTCTTCGACCACCCTGTCGGCGGAAGAGAAGCGTCCAATCGCTTACTCCAGCTTCGTCAGGGATCTCAGAGTGGCGCGGATTACACCATCGCCTTCTGCACACTTGCGGCGGAGTCTGGATGGAACCCCGAGGCCCTCATCACCATCTTCCAGAGCAGCCTCTCTGAGGTAATAAAGGATGAACTGACTATCTGAGAAGCACCAGTTAACCTGGAATCCCTCATGGAGGCAAGGTGTTTCCTTTTTACGGCCTCTGGAGTACGAGGCCTCCTTCGGGACATCAGCCTCGGAGAATCTCCGTATCCTTCCGTGCCTGTCTCTGGCTACCACCGAAGAACCCATGCAGGTGGGTAGCAAAAGGCTTCCTCGGGCCGAGTGCAACAGGCGTATGAGAGATCGCTGCTGCCTTTACTATGGGGAACCAGGGCATTTCCGCTCAACCTGTCCTGAGCTCTCAGAAAAAAGCCAGGCCTCGTCCAGGAAGGGGAGAACCATGACGAAGCTGACCATGTCTCCTGAGCCCGAGGCAACCGCAGCTCTGATGACAGCCTCCCTCACCTGGGGTGACCAGGACCACACCCTCAAAGCCATGGTGGACTCCGGTGCGGCGGGCAATTTCCTGGACATCAAGTTAGCCAAAACTTAAGATCCCTCTGACAACTCTAGAGCCTCCTCTCACAGTCACGGCCCTGGATGGCAGACCACTGGATTCTGGCCGGGTACACCACCTCACCGTTCCCCTGTGGTTGTCTCTAGAGAAGAACCACTCAGAGGTCATCCAACTTCACCTCATTCGCTCTCCTGAGTTTCCACTCATTCTGGGCTACCCATGGCTGGCACGCCATAACCCGCGCCTGGATTGGCCAACCGGGCAGCTCACTGGATGGGGGTCCAACTGCCACAGCACCTGTTTTTGTCCTCGTTCATCCTCTGATTCTCTTAAGCCTTCAGTTCCTTCTCAAGCCCCAGTCTGGTCCCAAGATTCCAGCCCATTCCCTGACCTTTTCAAGTCTCCAGCCCCTTCTCAAGCCCAGTTCCAGTCCTAAGATTCCAGCCCATTTCCTCCAACTCCTCCTCGAGCCCTGGATCAGTCCCAAGTTTCCTTCTGTACCCGAGCCCTGGCCCTTTCCCAGGCTCTGGTCCACCCTGATTGTCCACAAGTGCCTCCCGAGTACACCGACCTCACCGAGGTTTTCTGTAAAAGAAGGGCAACTACTCTACCTCCTCACCGGCCATACGACTGCGCTATTGACCTCCTGCCTGGTTCCTGCCCCTCTCGGGGTTGTCTTTTCTCTGTCTCCGCTCCCGAGACTAAGGCTATGAGGGAATATATTCAGGACGCGCTCGCATCAGGCTACATCAGGCTCCAGCTGGAGCGGGGTTCTTCTTCATTGGGAAAAAATATGGTGGTCTTCAGCCCTGCATTGATTACAGAAACCTTAACTAAATCACGATCAAGAACCGTTACCCTCTCCCGCTCATGTCCACGGCATTTGAACAACTTCAAGGAGCCACCATATTGACCAAGCTTGACCTCCGCAATGCCTACAACCTGGTCCGTATCCACGAGGGAAATGAATGGAAAACTGCGTTCAACACACCTACAGGTCACTATGAATACCTGGTTATGCCTTTCGGGCTGGCTAATGCGCCATCCGTCTTTCAAGCCCTGGTGAACGATGTTCTCTGGGACCTCCTCAACATCTCTGTATATGTCTATCTCGACGACATCCTGATTTTCTCAAGGAACCTCCCTGAACACGTCCAACATGTGTGGGAGGTTTTGCGCTATCTTTTCACAAATCATCTGTTTGTTAAGCTGGAGAAATGTAAGTTCCACGTCACCACTATTCCGTTCCTGGGTTTCATCATTTCCGAGGGTCACGTCCAGATGGATGCTGCGAAGACCGAGGCTGTCCACGACTGGCCAGTTCCCTCCTCGGTCAAACAGCTGCAGTGTTTCCTGGGGTTAGCCATTTTCTACCGCCGTTTTGTTCGAGGCTTCAACACTGTGGTCGCTCTTCTCACCTCTCTCACTAGGAGCTCTTTAGTCCGTTTTACTTGGACTGCGGAGGTCAATCGGTCTTTTCAAGATCTCAAGGATCAGTTCACTACGGCTCCTGTCCTGGTCACCCCTGAGCCCACACTCCCTTTCATCGTGGAGGTGGATGTCTCTGATGTGGGAGTAGGGGGTATTCTATCTCAGAGGGGACTTGACAACAAACTCCATCCATGCACCTTCTTCTCCCATTGTCTCACTCCAGCAAAAAGGAATTATGACATTGGCAACAGAGAATTACTGGCAGTCAAGCTGGCTCTGGAGGAGTGGAGGCACTGGCTGGAGGGAGCCCAACACCCATTTCCTGTCTGGACTGACCATAAAAACCTCACCTACAGTGGGGAGAACAAGTATTTGATACACTGCCGATTTTGCAGGTTTTCCCACTTACAAAGAATGTAGAGGTCTGTAATTTTTATCATAGGTACACTTCAACTGTGAGAGACAGAATCTAAAATCTAAAAATCCAGAAAATCACATTGTATGATTTTTAAGTAATTAATTTGCATTTTATTGCATGAAATAAGTATTTGATACATCAGAAAAACAGAACTTAATATTTGGTACAGAAACCTTTGTTTGCAATTACAGAAATCAGACGTTTCCTGTAGTTCTTGACCAGGTTTGCACACACTGCAGCAGGGATTTTGGCCCACTCCTCCATACAGATCTTCTCCAGATCCTTCTGGTTTCGGGGCTGTCGCTGGGCAACACGGACTTTCAGCTCCCTCCAAAGATTTTCTATTGGGTTCAGGTCTGGAGACTGGCTAGGCCACTCCAGGACCTTGAGCTGCTTCTTACGGAGCCACTCCTTAGTTGCCCTGGCTGTGTGTTTCGGGTCGTTGTCATGCTGGAAGACCCAGCCACGATCCATCTTCAATGCTCTTATTGAGGGAAGGAGGTTGTTGGCCAAGATCTCGCGATACATGGCCCCATCCATCCTCCCCTCAATACGGTGCATTCGTCCTGTCCCCTTTGCAGAAAAGCATCCCCAAAGAATGATGTTTCCACCTCCATGCTTCACGGTTGGGATGGTGTTCTTGGGGTTGTACTCATCCTTCTTCTTCCTCCAAACACGGCGAGTGGAGTTTATACCAAAAAGCTCTATTTTGGTCTCATCAGACCACATGACCTTCTCCCATTCCTCCTCTGGATCATCCAGATGGTCATTGGCAAACCTCAGACGAGCCTGGACATGCGCTGGCTTGAGCAGGGGGACCTTGCGTGCGCTGCAGGATTTTAATCCATGACGGCGTAGTGTGTTACTAATGGTTTTCTTTGAGACTGTGGTCCCAGCTCTCTTCAGGTCATTGACCAGGTCCTGCCGTGTAGTTCTGGGCTGATCCCTCACCTTTCTCATGATCATTGATGCCCCACGAGGTGAGATCTTGCATGGAGCCCCAGACCGAGGGAGATTGACCGTCATCTTAAACTTCTTCCATTTTCTAATAATTGCGCCAACAGTTGTTGCCTTCTCACCAAGCTGCTTGCCTATTGTCCTGTAGCCCATCCCAGCCTTGTGCAGGTCTACAATTTTGTCCCTGATGTCCTTAGACAGCTCTTTGGTCTTGCCCATTGTGGAGAGGTTGGAGTCTGATTGATTGAGTGTGTGGAGAGGTGTCTTTTATACAGGTAACGAGTTCAAACAGGTGCAGTTAATACAGGTAATGAGTGGAGAATAGGAGGGCTTCTTAAAGAAAAACTAACAGGTCTGTGAGAGCCGGAATTCTTACTGGTTGGTAGGTGATCAAATACTTATTTCATGCAATAAAATGCAAATTAATTATTTAAAAATCATACAATGTGATTTTCTGGATTTTTGTTTTAGATTCCGTCTCTCACAGTTGAAGTGTACCTATGATAAAAATGACAGACCTCTACATGCTTTGTAAGTGGGAAAACCTGCAAAATCGGCAGTGTATCAAATACTTGTTCTCCCCACTGTACATTCAAGACACCAAACGTCTCAATTCCTGTCAAGCAAGATGGGCCCTATTTTTCAACCATTTCGATTTCCTACCGTCCGGGTTCCAAGAACCAAAAACCTGATGCTCTCTCCAGGCAGTTTGACCCTCCTGAGCTGATCGACCGCCCTGAGCCTATCCTCCTCGGCTGTTCGGCTGTTCCCAAGGCAGTAAGATCTCAGGTCTTGCGGTGGGGCCATCCATCCTGTCTCACCAGTGACCTAGGAATCTCCAGGACCCTCGAGTTTCCGCCGATGCTTTTGGTGGTCCACTATGGAGAAGGATGTCAGGTAATTCGTTTCCGCGTGTGCCATTTGCGCCTGCAGCAAGAACCCTTGTTCACTTCCCCTGGGTTTGCTACATCCTCTTCCCATTCCCAGTCGCCCCTGGTCACACCTCTCGGTGGATTTCATCACCGGCCTCCCACTGTCCCAGGGTCACACAGTGGTGTTTGTCATCGTGGACCAGTTCTCCAAGGCCTGTCGTTTCATCCCCCTGCCCAAGCTCCCCTCAGCTCGGGAGACTGCCAAGCTTATGATGGAACAGGTCTTCCGAGTGTTCGGTCTGCCCCAGGACGTCGTGTCTGCCCGCGGTCCAAAGTTTGTCTTCAGGTTTTGGAAAACATTCCACCAGCTTCTCGGGGCCTCCGTCAGCCTGTCTTCTGGTTTCCACCCCCAATCCAATGGCCAGACGGAGCGGCTTAACCAGGACCTGGAGACGTCGCTGAGGTGCCTTGTGTCTTCCAACCCTGCCTCCTGGAGCAAACACCTCATGTGGGCAGAATATGCCCAGAACACTCTGCGCTGCTCCGCCACTGGCATGTCACCCTTTGAGTGCCAGTTTGGGTACTCACCTCCTCTGTTCCAGGAGCAGGAAGTGGAAGTGGGGCTGCCGTCGGCCCAACACTTTGTTTGGCGAAGCCCTGGCAGAGGGCTCGTCAGGCCTTGCTTAACCCCCTGAGGTCCGTGTTTAGCTCAGAGAGGCTTTGTGATTTTGGTGTGGTCTGATATTTATCAGTTTCATCAACTTTAACACACATTTACTCCAAAGTGTTTGACACAGCTACATTATATGCCATCAATAGCTTGGTCAGTATCATATGCAGCTTGTAAATAGATCTACAAAAACACAAGTTATAAAGAGTACATTTTTCTGCCGTCACAAAAGTTGTGAAAGCACACACTAAACTATAGTGACGAATTGTTTTGCCAATATGCGTTTGTTCATCAATGTCTTGGTTATGTAAGGATGTCAAAATAGTTTGGCACATCTGAGATCTAAATAGCTAAAAACCTGTTTTTATCAGAACTGGTCAAATTTATTTCAGGCTGTGGGAGGGCTATATGCTAAATACCTGAATATTCATGATCCACACCTGTAAGATCTGTCAGATGGGCCATCTCTCTCTCAAAGGCCATCAGACAAAGACAAAAGCCATCAGAGTAAGCATTTCTTGCGACCAACAGAAGCCAGTTTGCCAACATCCAGAGTATGTTTGGCAGTGGGCACAGGCACATGATCAAAAGTAGCCAGTTTTCTGGGTTTAAGATATTTATCTTTAAACGTCTGTAGGAAAACGAAAGCAAAATACATAAACATAAACAAAACAAAACAAAATAAACAACGATCAGGAACAAACAAAACGTATCCAAAAACTCGGAATAAACTAAACACTGGGAATCTAAACAACAATAAGCACATGAACAAACAAGTTCTCGAGAGGCAAGAAACATTAATCACAATAGGTATTATCAAGCTAAGCTAGATAATGTCCAAGCACCGAAACAGAATGCCAGCTGGTTAAATATCCTCCCGTTAATTATTTGCAGCTGTCCGCAATGATCCTGATTGTTTCCGTATAGCGTCACAAGACGTGGAATTCATATATTTTCACGAGTATTTGAAAACATGGGAAATAAAATAAATATCAGCATACAGTCTGTTGCTGTCAGATCGCAACCATAAACACGGACAAGATGCTAGGCTATATAATGTCGCGACATTGTATTTGTTTACACAGCGATTTCACACATGGCCCCACGCCCCTCCCTGAAACTAGCACCTAGTTACCATGTCAATAGAAGGGGGACGGTACTTCCAGGTAAAACAGAGAGTGAAAGGCAAGGTTTACTTTTAATCCGGAGGAGGCAGTATTCAAAACAAAATGATTATTTTATTAAACTGATTACTTCAAACACAAATCCAAAAAGAATTCCAACACATACAATACATAATCCTTCTCTCGTTGTCTTTCTTCATAATCAAATATCTTTGTCACCATATATGTATGGGTTCTCAAACAAACCAAATCAAATCCGAACAGCAATCCACAAAACAACAATCCGCTAGCTCTCTCTCACTCACCACACATTTCCCTTCCGGTACTTTGCAACTTGTGTGGGGAAAAGGTGTAGCTTTAATTTAGTCCATTATTGGTTTCAGCTGCCAGTAGTCCCAATTGCTTATTGGCAATATATACAGTATATATACAGTATATATATATATATATATATAGTATATATATATAGTACCAGTCAAAGGTTTGAGTACACCTGCTCGAAACTAGGCTTATCTCATAATTGACAATGTTTTACACCATATAAGTTTCTGTAAATACTTGAGAATTACCAAAAAACACATGTAACAATAAACAAAAGGAACATCAAAGCAATGTTCAAGAAAATTTTATTGAAAATTGAATCTTGGACTCTTCCAAATAGCCACCCTTTGCCGTGATAACAGCCTCACAAACACGGGCCATTCGGTTAATAGGCTAACATGTCTTCCCAGCTCTCCTGCAGCAATTCCCAGATACATTTTTGGGTTGCTTTGCTTTGCCTCTTCTGTCCAGTTTGCCCCATACAAGTTGTATGGGATTGAGGTCTGGACACTGGGCAGGCCAGGTCATTAGTTTTAGTTGTCCTTCACATTCCTCCTTCACCAGATAGTTCTTGCACAATTTGAAGGTGTTTTTTGGGTCGTTATCTTGCTGAAGAATGAAGAAGTGCCCTATTAGCCATAATCCGGATGGAAGGTGTACTCAAACTTTTGACTAGTACTGTATATATAGTGGCAGCTGCCCGGAGGCATTCCGAGGGGTAGTAGTAGATGGGCGGTATGTAATAGCCCGCTGGCTCCACCCCTGCACCTTAATGGGAAGACCGAGGCTGACGGGGCACACCTGACACACGTTATCTAAGTAATGGCACAGGAAATAAAAGAAACACCTTTTTTCTAGTTCGATTGCAGAAAATGCATTGGTGAGAGAGAGAGAGAGAGAGAGAGAGAGAGAGGCTCAGTAGTGGCTCATACTGTATGCCATATACAGTATATTCTTTGAGGACCTGGCTTGGAACTTCATGGAATTACGGACTGTATGTTTTTCCACCTGTTTCCTTATTTACTGGTGAATATATTGTGGCAGCCCAAGGGGCTGCACAAGAAAATGGCTGCCTGGCCACCAACACTGTTTTGTGTACCGATTTTGGATTGATTGAGGAACTGGATTGGATTATGGACTTTATGTGTGTTCTGTCCAACTAAATTTTCCATTTACATTTTAAGCATTTAACAGATGCTCTTATCCAGAGCGACTTACAAGATGTGCATTAATACATGGTAGGAACAATCATAGTTCGTGCAAGAGATTAGTGCAGTAATACAGCGATAACCCCACCCTACCCCACCCTTTTGTGTTTTCTCAAGATTCCTATAATAAAAATATCATTTTGTCTTGAATACTGTCAACCACCCTCTCCAAAGGTCCTTGGGTGTCGCCCCACCCCAAGGGACACCACTATATATTTAACTGCCAAAAAATAATATTTGTTGTCATTTATTTATTTTACTTGAAACTTGTACTTCAGTTAATGTTACATATATGATATGATTTTATTTTTATATGTATTGATTGTTGTAAGTAATTATGTAAGTAGTTATGCAAGAACCCTTTTCCGTTTTTGTGTTGCACCGGGACATTTTTGATCGTCACATTTTCTTTTAAGACATGCGTTGCACTATGTTGTAACGCTAGCAGAAGCTCCGTTTAAGTGGCTAGCATGTAGCTAGCATAAGCTCCGTTTAAGTGGCTAGCATGGAGCTAGCAGAAGCTCATTTTATACGTTTGATCAAAGTTTACAAGATGTGTGACAAGTCATTGCATTGCCTGTTTTTTGAAGATTTATGTTAGTATTCTTTTGAAGATGTTTTTTGTTCAAGTGGACCCATTCCCTTCTTGGTTATGTGCAGCCAGTGAGATGTATTTATGTTGTGCATTATTGTGAACTTTGTACAGTTCGACGGTGGATTAGAGAAGAGAGAGAGAGAGAGAATAAATTCATCCATCTGTAATCGAAGAACCGTGGTCAAGTGTGTTTCCTGAAGGGAGTGATAATATATATACAGTATATATACGCACATACAGCTAACTGCCAAAATAAAGGAAACACTTGAGTAAATTAAGGGTTGTGGCAACACTTTTATGCTGTGGTGTGGGCTGCATTTTCCTGTCATGGCCTAGAAAGCAAGGTAAATGTCAGTCAATACAAACCCATTCACATGATGCTAAGATGACATTACCTCTATTCTAGTGGGAGTGGTCCCTTCCAGGATGACAATGCCCCCATCCACAGGGCACGAGTGGTCACTGAATTGTTTGATGATCATTAAAATGATGTAAACCATATGCCCTATTAAGACACTTTGTTGGTGTTTCATTATTTTTGGCAGTTACCTGTACATCTGCGTAAGGAATGCCATGTTTCTTTATCGGCTTAGTGGGGCCTCCACAGTTATGTGACTTTGTGTTGTCCTTGTCACTCAGAGTCGGAGCGAGTAGGCTGGGAGCTCTACATCACAGGTTCGAAACACATTACAGGCATATCACATTGGGGATTCCATGATGCAGGGTCAGAAAATACAGGCCAATAATGAATTCCTTCTTGAGGGGCTTGAATGGGACTCTAATAAATGTATTTATTTGTATATCGGTGGCAATCTCTCACTGAATTCTGTGGAGCCCTCCCTAAACATTAGCCCTCGCTGTCTTTCTTGTTTGCTCTTCATACTTCATGAGATTGTATTCCATCTTCCTCCCAAAAATCATGGCCCTCGATGGGTGTGCCCATTTGGGCGTTTCTGAATCCAGGTACAGTCTACTTATTCAGCAATTCCCCAGATCTGAAAGACAGGTCTCACACATCAACTCAAATCAAATGCATTTGTATGGGGGTTCATGTGACTGAGGTCCAGGGCCTGGGGTAGGCATGGGAGGACAGGTCTGGAATCAGATTAATGGGCTCTGTAACCTCCCTACCAGCTGGCCCTTCATTGGTCCGAGCTCATATTTTGTGTTAACTCTGCCACCAATCAGGATTGCCCAAACTTCTTATATTTAGTTAAGCATTTACACATCAGTATTGCATTTATACAAGCAATTATAAGAACATAAGAACATAAGAACATAAGAATACATAATGATGAGAACGGGCCGTTCGGCCCATCTTGGCTCATCATGTCCTAATCTAAAGAACATCTAGTACTACATCTAGCCTGGCCTTGAATAGCCCGAGCGTTTCTGCCTCTACTACCTGACCTGGCAAGCTGTTCCAGGCATTGACAACTCTCTGTGTAAAGAAAAACTTCCTAATATCTGTGCGGAATTTGCCTTTAACTAATTTCCACCTGTGGCCTCTTGTTCTGCTGACCCCACTTATCTTAAAAAATCTTTGGTATTTTACTTTGTTAATCCCTGTATTAACAAGTATTGCAAGGTTCATTAGGTGTGTACTTGGTACAGTCATCATAACATTTTCCCCTAAGTTAAATTTTGACTATATGCATGTCAGGGGTTGTGAGCTCCCTCACACTAACCCATCTACCTTTTCCTTTTTTTCTTGCAGGTGACCCACCACTCTCCAAATAGCACACTGACACACAAGTCCAAGGATGGAATACAATGTCTTTATTTTAACAATTCATGAAAATTGCACTGCACAAAATTACTAATTCAGGGTTTTCTTCCTCCCCCTCCCACTGCACAACCTCCCAGGATCCGCCAGGCAGTACAAAAGCCCCCCCAGGTAAGCGTGCCCATACACACCACACACTGTGGCAACCACATGACCGAAGAGACTCGATTTTACATGCAAAGAGGCACTCTGCATACTAAACCCGCATTGGCCACATTCACACTAGACCACACCCATCCAATGCCACAGACACACAACACAGAACAAAAAAAAAGCAAAATACGGTGGAGCCCCCAGCCATGCCACAATGCTGGTTGGGGGACTGCCACAATTATTCTTTTTTTATATCCCCACACAACATACAGGGAAGGGTCGTCGCCACTCCAGGCTGGTCCGCGAAGAGGTACGGTGTCACGTCCACTCAGAGTTCCCCTGGCTCGCAGATCCCTTCACCACTACCCCACAGCTCTTGTCCCTCTCACCCCGGTCAGATCTGCAAAACACGGTTTGGATTTGGCGGAAAATCCCCCAAATCAGCTTCAACACCACTCTCAGTTCCTCACTTCCCATCTGCTTTGACTTGTCCCACAGTCTCCACAGCCGCTCCACCGCAAGAATGAAAATTACCTTGCTTTTGTGTTCCTTCTCCCTCCCAGGTCCCCGGACTCATACCCGCATACCCGCTATTAGAGTCAGGTAGGTATCCCGCCATCACGCAAACATTCACACATATCCACTAATAAACCAAATGAAAAAAAAAAAAAAGAATTCCCCAAAGCAAACAAAACGAACAAACTTTAAAAAAAATTCTCTTTCTCCCCAGGTGAGCTGCTTATATAAGAAGGCCCGTCCCCAATTATCCAACCTGTGGCAGGTGCCAGTATATGTAATATTGAATAATTGCCTGATTCAATGAAACGGCCCTGCAATGCACTTCAGGGATCATATCAAAATCATGCTGTAGGGAACCCGCAAAGACTGCTGACACATATTCAGTACATATTACATATACTGTATATATATATAAATATATCAGTGGCAACTGGTGGGGTCCACAACAGGTGAAGCTGAGGCCCGGTGGGGGGAGTGATCTGACCTTGACCTTCTTTGACGCTCCGATTATAATGCTGACTGCCCCTGCTGCTCTGATGATGTTATGATGATGATGGTGATGGTGATGATGATGTGCTCACTGCCCCTGATGCTGCCTACCTGCCTGCCTCACTACTGCAAATAGAGATTATCATCGTATTAAATGTCTGACATCATATTATTTAAGACAACCCTACCATCTTCATTCAATAACACATTGACAATTTGGTGGGGGGGGGGTTGGATCTGACCTCCTCTGCTACTCTGGTGATATGGTTGCTCACTGCCCCTGCTGCTCTGATGATATGATGATGATGATGATGATGATGATGATGATGATGATGATGATGACGATGCGCTCACTTCCCAGGCTGATGCTGCCTGCCTGCCTCACTACTGCATAATACAGGGATTATCCTCATATTAAAAGCCTGACATAATATAATTTAATCCTAACATCTTCATTCAATAAGAAATTACTACTTTTTCCATCAAATTATTAGTTTGATGAAACATTAGCAAACATTAAAATTAATTGTTTACCTTTAAATGTCAACTCTTAAAGAGAAACAATACAGGGTATGGTAGATAAATAATTTCCCTAATTAAGGTAAAAGCTAACACATTAATTGTGCAACATATCAAAATAAATATTATGGGCTGTCCCCTTACCATGTAAGCAAATTCGAATCTCCTTTATTTCCTAACAAAGTGCCCTATAGTATCAAGTTCACACGACATTGCCGTCCGCCTCAGTCTCGCTCAGATGAGGGAGGGCTAAACAAGGCAGAGGGGCGCACTGTGCACAGCCTGCCAAAGCAGATAGCCCTGGAAAAGCGCACCCATATCGGGAGGAACCACCTGCACATAATGCCAGGGATGTGCCTGGTGTGCAGGGGCCTTACCAAGGTGGGGTTTGATTGCCGTCAGAAATTGAGCTTTAGTCACCTGCAGAGTGGGCCAGCTTGCTCAGAATGGTCCCTGGAGGGTAGGAACCACTTTGGTGAAAGTGCTCCAAAAGTCTGCATTTTGGGTAAAATTTGCTCAAAAACGAATGATCTGCAGTGCACTAGAAGCAGCCAACCGTGCCCAAGGGTTGCCTGTGTCAAAAACCTGGTTCGAAGGTTTTTTAAAACGTGGTTTATATAAATCCACTGGCGCCCTCATGTTCAGTTAAAACATGCAAGATGAGACTAATTCTTTGCTAGATAACGTTAACTATTAGCTAACTTTAGCTAGAACAAAACCGCAGCTTATTATTTGACATGTTGAATATACAGACTTTCTTCTAAAACGTCATGCTAACTAGCTATCTACGTAAAAATTCATGTTTGATCTGAACTGCAAACGTCAGCTAGCCAAAGCAAGTTAGCAGATTGACAAATCAATGCAATTATCTAAAATTAGCTAGCTACTGTGGCTAACTTTCAAACTCCAACAGATACATTTATAATTAAAATACCAAATTACAATAATAGTAGAATAAAGACCAAATAGTTCAAACTATTGCCAACTTCACCTGTAACAGACGTCACTCCAAAAACTCCTGTGCCAAAGACGCAAATATTCTAGCTATCTTCTATTGGACAGGGATGGAGACAAATCCTGATTGACGGAGGCATGTCAAAATCAAATTAGAAGTAGTGCTTGGAAGCTCAGCGTCTGGGCGGGCCAATATTGTCCAATTAAATTCCCCAAAACCCATCACATGTTATTCTATTCAATACATTAAGTCCATAGAAACCCAGAGACAACTGCGACCAGCCAAGCTTCCACTGACAGCTTCAAGCACGTGAGGTGATAGATATTGCTAAACAAAACATTTCAGTCTAAGTGACATATCATTGAATTGAAATACCACTTTCTATCTGTGGTATTTAAAACAAATAGATATTAAGTAAAAATGTTTTTTAATGTTTTAAAAATATTTTCCATTCCCCCCAAAATTATAGGGGAAGCGGAGCTTCCCTCGTTGTCTTAAAGAAATTGCCACTGATATATAGACTTTATCCTGGAAAACATGATTAAAAATGAAAAAATAATTATATGTAGAAATGCATGTTAACTGATAAAAGTAAAGTACATACATGGAGTGCTGCAGGTTGTCCTTCTGTCAGGTTCTCCCATCACTGCAGAGGAACTCTGAAGCTCTCTTAGAGTGGCCATTGGGTTCTTGGTGACCTCCCTGACCAAGGCCCTTCTTTCCTGGTTACTAAGTTTGGCTAGACGGCCAGCTCTAAGAAGAGTTGTGGTGGTTCCAAACTTATTCCATTTCACAATGATGGAGCCCACTGTGCTCCTGGGGACTTTCAATGCTTTAGCAATGTTTTTTATACCCTTCCCCAGATCTATGCCTCGACACAATTCTATCTCAGAGGTCTATAGAGAGTTCCTAGGACTTCATGGCTTGGTTTTTACTCTGACATGCACTGTGAACTGTGGGACCATATATAGACAGGTGTGTGCCTTTCTAAAGCATGTACAATCAATTGAATTTGCCACAGGTGGACTACAATCAAGTTCTAGAGACATCTCAAGGATGATCAAAGGGAACAGGATGCATCTGAGCTCAATTTCGAGTGTCATAGCAAAGGCTCTGAATACTTATGTAAATGTGATATTTCAGTTTTTTATTTTTAATACATTAGCAAAACATTCTAAAAACCTATTTTTGCTTTGTCATTATAGGGTATTGTGTCTAGATTGATGAGGAATTTTAGAATAAGGCTGTAACATAACAAAATGTGGAAAAAGTGAAGGGGTCTTTCCGGATGCACTTTATGTATAGCAATAATAATAACAATTTCATAGAACGACCCTGTTGGACCCCAAAATGCACCAAATATGAACATCCCAAAGAGAACCCATCTAAATCTGTGTCTTCAAAGTAATGGCTACACCATCCTGTCGAGACTATTTTAATTTATACAAGAAACAAAACATCTAAAAAGAACAGCTAATAAATATTTAATGAGCTATGGAACTGAGCATGTGGAAGAACATTTTAGAGTGTAGTCTCAAGGGACAGTAGTGGGGGGGCTGTGGTGATAAAGGTTAAGATTTCAGATATTATTTTTTATTTTTTTATTTTTATGAAGAAGATAAGCACTCAGTAAGTCAGCCAAAATTTTGATTTAAATCTAATCTTTTCCGATAACAGCCCTGTGCACCTCAGTGCCTTTAAAATATATTTTAGTTTTTCCCCGCCTACTGTTCTGTCCTTCCAAACCCCCAACTTACCACTCTACTCTCACCATTTGATAGAGACATCTCCACCTGTCTGAATTTACATAAACAGCCTGGTGTCTCTTTCAATCCCTCCTCTCTCCTTCCAAAAAAGTCCAGAAGCAAGAAATGGAATTGCTTGTTTTTCTCCACTGGAAACAAACATGGGGACACAGCATCAGAGAGTGTAGATGGGTTTAATAGTGGTGTCCAGAACAGAATGAACCTGCCTGCTGTAATCTCTCTCATTCTGTCACTAGGGCTACACACATGCTGTTGTCTATTTCTCCATCTTGCCAGTGCTTGTTAGAACTGACGGATGTGCATTTAGTTTGTATCGCCGCATTGATGAAAACAATACCTCTTTGATGCCAGGTTCCAGGTGAGACCTCCCCATCGATCTTCACCAAGATCACTATGAGAAACAAAATTGCCAGGGACATGTATTTAGATTAATTTGAATTTTGAATATTCTCTGGCCCCCGAGATTGAACATTTGACTCATTAAATTGGACCTACAGGTAGCTTCCAAAATAAAGGCAACACTTGGGGGGGGAGGGGGGCACTGAAATGGGTCATGTTGGAAAGAGGAAAGCTGGGCCTATCTATACCGACAGTGACACTCCCCCGATGGACACCTGTGGTACTGCACCTTTTTATAGGAACCCTCATTTACTCAAGTGTTGCCTTTATTCTGGCAGTTACTTGTACAGTAGGTCAAATAATTATGTGAAATATGTCAACCCTTTATACACCAGTACAATTCCTGGGGCCTCATTTATAAAACGTATTTACGCAGATTTGATCTTAGAACGTGCGTAGGCTCAAATCCACGCCAAAGTTCAGATTTATAAAAACGGTCTTTGATGTGGAAAAGTACTCAGCTCCACGTCAGGTTTCAACTTGGCGTACGGACGTTTCCTTGTGGCAATGTTGGAGTACTGCAGGTATTCACGGTCTCGTCTCTTCTCTGTCCTGACCCCTCGCTGGTGGAACTATCTTCCACAATCGGTCAGGACCGCGGAATCACTTGCGATCTTCCGCAAGAGACTCAAAAGCCACCTTTTCAGACTCCACTACCACTGAATTCTGTACATCTAGCTAATTGTCATCACCACTGCCTACTTGCTCAACACTATATACCCTTGCTTACTCCATTAAAAAATAATAATTGACTAACCTTTTCCTTCCCAGTGTTACAGGTATGGTACGCAGCTGCCTGCAATGGTTTATTGCTGTATTACTGCACTGATCTCTTGCGCGTACTATGATTGTTCCTACCATGTATTAATGTACATATTGTAAGTCGCTCTGGATAAGAGCGTCTGCTAAATGCTTAAAATGTAAATGTAATGTAAAATGTATTCGGAAATCTAACAGCGCCAACATGTCGTCTGCTGCCTAATTGTTTCCTCATTATTATTATTATTAGTAGTAGTAGTAGTAGTATTACCAGATTGAACACATTGCTTAGGCTATGCGTAATGGTTTGCACAATAAATGTATTAATAAATTAAAACAACATAAGCTAGGCTACTTGTGGAAAACAAAACAAAAACGCACATTGGTTTTCCAAAACTACCCCTATTAGCATAATTGACACATCCTTGAAATGTATTTAATACATATTATGGTTCTACGCGTGTAAAACATTTTGGTCAATCTGTAGGCTATAAAATGTCCAATAATGCAGTGGTTTGTAAGAGGAAGAATGGCTTCGCTTCTCGAAGATATCGCCAACTGCGCAATAAGAAGGGAACGAGTTATTAGAGATTTTGACCTCAGTTTTAAATCAGACCACTTTTTCTTTACGTCCTACGTCCTCCTTTGCTGCCCCCCGTTCACAACCTGTGCTACAGACTGCCAGGCCACGTACTTGGTTTTACTGGTAAAGCCACTGGAAAGGCTCCAAAACAGTGTCCCTGCACGCATCTGCGCCTCCGCCAACAGGACCTCGATTTCGGCCTCGCTAAAATTATTTTTCTTGCAGCTCGCCATTATCAAATAGAGGATTTGTTTCGGGCTCCTTTATATGCTAATGATATTAATTAGGGGGCGTTTACAAGGCGGAGATCTAAAACCATTCACCTGCGCACAATTTCAAGATCATTTGCGATTTATAGATTTCACATCTGGGGGACTGGCGTACGCACGTTTTTTTGTGTGTACGTTCAGTTTCTCTGAATCACACTTACGCACATTTCAGAAATGATCTTAGATCAAATATAGGATGGTTTCTACGGAACTTTTTATAAATTAGGCCCCTGGTGTATAAAGATTACAGATTTCTGGAAATTTTAATTAAAAAAGCATCTGCTTTCACCAATATTCAGTTCTTCTTTCTTATGATTTGTACATTTTGCTTAGTAATGTGTTTCTTTGAAAATTCTCAGGGATCAGCAGGGGAATTTTTAAATTGTACAGGCATCTAAAGAGTTCAAAGTATTTCAAATACATATTTGACATCTGAATCAAACCCAGCTTCTTCTTCCCAGCACTACATTTAAGGCCGGTTCTCTCTGTGTAAATAATAAATCGCTCCATTAGCTCACACTTTCAGGCAGGTTCATTAATAATATCAATAAGTCATCTGTTATTTTACACAGGGTTCTTAGGACCTATATTGTGAAAAAAAGAAAAAGTTTTTGGACATTGTAGATTAGAGATTTTTTTTAATGATCAAGCACTGACTCAAATAATCTAACACTTTCTGATTAAACATCCGATTGATACAAAATTTGGTCTCATTCCAAAAATAACATCACTCTGTGCATGTTTTTAAAATATATAATTAAAATATTTAGCATAACTTTACATACATACATTTTACATATACCATGCTTCAGTTTTTGGTAACCTACACTTTTTTTACCTCTGGCAGTTTACTGCTTACCTTTGTACCATTTCAGGTTATTCACTGGACTTGAACTGCTTACATTTCTGTAAAAACTGGAAAATGGGGGTGTTCTAAAACTTTTGACTGGTATTTCATGTACTACACCCACCCACACTCATTTGATATAAATCACTCAATAGCATACTGCCTACATCAGTGCAATGGTATTAAATCCAAACTCTTAAACATCCCCATGGGTTTACAAGATAATTAGAGAGAAATTGCAAATGCCCCCAAATCCAAAAAGGGGTCAGGAGGAAGAAAAGAAACAGAGAAAGAGGGAGGCAGAAGACAGGGCAAGAAGGAGGGAGAGGAGGAAAGGGAGAGAAAAGAGAAGGAAAGATACATTAAAGGTGGGAGGTGAGAAAGTGGAAGAGTTAGAGATGGGGGGAGAGGGGGAAGCATGAGAAAGAGAGAGAGGTAGATTTTATGATGTACCATTTTACAGTAAAGTAAAAATCACAATTCCTGCACCATGTTGGGTGACTACGTTGAAGAATTATCCGTTTTTTTAAACATTATAAACACGTTTAAGGTGTATATGAATGCCTCATCCTACCCAACTGAACCTAGTAAGTTCAAAGTTACTTAAAAGAAAAGGACCAAAAAAAGTG
Organism: Aldrovandia affinis; assembly: GCA_029706075.1. Taxonomy (NCBI): domain Eukaryota; kingdom Metazoa; phylum Chordata; class Actinopteri; order Notacanthiformes; family Halosauridae; genus Aldrovandia; species Aldrovandia affinis. Next base: position 3,144,506 of record JAINUG010000111.1, on the reverse strand, counting down.
CACAGACAGTTTTAATATGCAGAATACACTAAAATAACATTCTGCTTACCACCTCGACAGATGTGAAATGCTGTCTTGACTAAATCATGCAGCATTTCTGCATGTAATTCCCTAAAATTAAATCAACATGCAGCACATTAATGTAAAACCTATTGATTGCAGACATATGTAGCACATGCCTTCAGTTGCGAGAGCTATAACAAACAGTGTACAGTATGCTAGAAGGAAGATGAGTACAAGGGGAGTACAATCCATGTGCCTGCAGATGAGCCACTGACATATACATCATAGATTTTTTATATTAATACTGCATTCAAATTTGCAGTTAGAGAGACCACATGACTGATTAGAGAAAAAATATATACTTGTGGAGGACGTCGGTCTCGGCCACGTGGGAGTGGCATAGTTGCCTGTGTTACATGTGGTGGAGGCAATTTGGAGCAGGGAGACTTTCCGGGGGCAGGTTTGGCACTCTCACAGGGTGTGAGAGTGAACTGTCGCCTGGAAGGTTGCTCCAAAGGCCATAATTGATGTAATTATTATTTAAGTGGTGTCAATCAGTCAATTGATATGGAAATCAATTGGCTGATTGGGTGTCTGTGTGAGTATGTGAGTGAATGATTGTGATTGGGTGATTGCCTCATGAGTCCCACCTGAGCCGGGCAGAGACTAAGCCTATTTAGAGTAGGTGGGGCGAGTGGGGAGTGAGTTAGTTTTGTCTTGCGTGTGTATGGAGAGTTTGTGTTGTCATTGTTGTAAGTGTGCGCATGCACGCGTATGGTACTGTGGAATGTTGGATGTTGGATGTTGGAGGAGTTTTGTGTGCATTTGTCGAAAGTGACTGAGTAGAGTGCTTCCTGTGTGTGTGGGGAAGCGGGAGAGGGGGTGCACTAAGAGTGTACGCCTCTCTCCCTCATTGTGATTGTGGAGGAGAGTGAGAGGGTGCCCTGAAAGAGGGTCCGCCTCTCGCCCTCGGTTTTATTGAAAGAGAGCTTGCACTCGGCAGTGGAGAGTGTTTCTGAGCAACAGCCCAAGAACTCTCACTGGAAGAGTGGAGAGTGTCTTGGGGCTGGTTGCCAGAACTCTCACTGTGGGGAGTAGCGAGTATCTCTGTGTGAATGGGTAAGAGAACTCGGACTGAGTGTCTCAGTATGAATGGCTGAGAAGCACTTGAAAGGTCACTGGATATGTGTGTGCCTAGGGAGGTTCCAGGGGAACTCCGGAGGAAGAGGCGCGGTGTCCCGCAAGTTTGGATTATTTTAACTTGTTATTTTAGTTCGTTGTTTTTACCCGAAAGCTTCGCGGCGAGCAGGGTGAAGATTTTGTGGTTGTGTTTGTGTTTGTCTTTGTCTTTGTTATATGTTAACCTGCTACTCCCACTGTCTCTTCCCCATGTCTGGGGGAGAGACAAGAAAAAATAAATAAAAATCAGGTCCGTAGACCGACAAACTCCACTCTGTCTCCTGGCTGCTCTGTTCCAATCTAGGGATTGTCACGTGGCGTGTGACAATACTGTTTTGCTTTCCAAGATTAGAAACACACAGATTGGGTATTGTATTTGAGATCAATCTATGTTGGCAATCTCACAAACCAATATTGTTCTTTATGAAAATTATTAAGCTATGGAAAATTTTAACACAACAGGACTGTGTAAACAAAGACGTCTGACAATCATTTCAATCTTTAAAAAAAAATGGTGTGTGCGTGTGTGCGTGTGTGTGTGTGGATCCTGATGGATCACCGGTGCCTGTCTAAGGCTAGAGGCCAGAGCACAGTTTTTGACCAAGAATATTCACAAAAATTTAATTGACTAGACGGCTATTGGGTCATGCACATGTAATGGAGTTGGTTCTGCCTGCAGTGAGTTTCGAACCAAGGGATCTCGATGCGACAAGAGAGCGATTTAGCTTGCTGAGCTAAAGACTCAAGTCCCTAACTCCGGGAATTAATCACACTCTTATCCATGCCACTTTCTGTAGCAGGCGCTCACGTACCAGAGCTCACCCGCTACATTCTCCCCCTCGAAACTTCTAGGGCAGCAACCACGGCCTGACCGATTACCATCAGTTGTAGCATCCGAGTCAGGGCACCAATGTAATGGAGTTCGTTCTGCCTGCAGTGAGTTTCGAACCAAGGACCTTCGACACGACAAGAGAGTGAAGACTCATGTCCCTAACTCCGGGGAACTAATCACACTCTTATCCACGTCACTTTCTGTAGCACACAACCCAATCTACTGGGTTTTAATTTATTTGGGAATCCCAAACGTTGAAAGCTATTTTAAAATGCAAGTCCAAGCCGTGCTTTGTCCTCCGTGTAATTTGGTTGTGACTGTAGCTGACTATGGCACATATGTGTTTCACTCAATACGTACCAATGAAGCCTTTAACGTGGCGAGCATGCTGACTGGCACTGTTGACCTTTTGCATAATTTGACCTTCAAAATGACCTTTGACTTTCACTATTGACCAGAGCATACTTTGGCCTTTAATCTGTGTGCAAATAACCAGCTCATGGCCATTTTGACTGGGTTCTATACCTGGGATGGGCATAAATCTCACTTTAATTACCTGGTGTGGGTTTTGTAATTTGCATTCATGAACAGACCATCTTGCTGTTTTAATTTACATGATAGTTACCATATCTACAATGAAGAGGACAGATCTTAAGAGCAGAAGTGGAGTTAGCCATTTGTTTTGGTGAAAACTATTACTTTGCAGTTGAGTTAGTATACCTGATCGAAGAAAAACAGAATTCAGCCACAAAAAAGGAAAAAGGGAGTTATTTTCACAGAATCCTGGTATCTTTTGTTTAAAACTTAAATGAAAGAGACCCACAGTACACTCTCATAAAAAAATGTACCATGTTGTACCTATTAAAGTACAAATGCTTGTCACTGTGGCAGTACCTCTGTAGGGTACAAAATTATACCTTTAATCAGAAAAACATAATTGTACCCTCGCGAGAAAAATAATTTGTTCTTTTTCACTGGGAAAAAGTATAAATGCATATCATGAGGGATCTGTGAACACATTTGTATCCTGAAGAGCAAAAGTGTGCCCTAATTGTACCTTTATTTTTGCGAGTATATGACCTAAGATTTATTTTTATTAAAGTTCAAAATAAATACTTCACTCATATTAGGAAGAATATTTTCCAATGCACGGGACAGCTTTCCGGGTCTTGTAGTGGATTCAGAGACCCTAAGGGTGTTTAAATCCAGGCTTGACAGAGCACTTATACTAAATACCAAGCTGTTTAAATAGATAGCTGTGTAATTCACCATCCATATGTGCATCTGCCAGGCAAATACAGGATAAAATGCAAGGTTGCTGCCAATTCCAAACTACCTTTTAATTTAAAATAGAGAACTCCAGGTCACAATACAATCACAGTTCCAGAGACTTATGATAAGGCTGCCTTGTGATTCGTTAAGCCTTAATGTAACAGGCTGAGACATTGTAACATTGAGGGTGTGGGCTGTAAGGCAGATAAAACTAGTCCACAAGACTAGTCCAACTAGTCCACTAAAAAAATAAAAATAAAATAAATACATTGAACATGAGAACATAAGAACATTCAGCACATCAGCCTTGCTTCCAATCTTCTTCTATTTCTCCAGTTTTTAGGAGTTTGCAAATGAAAATACTTGTTAGTGGTTTTTAATTAACCTCTCCTCCTCTCCTTGCATGATTGACTCCATTGCATTAATTTAGCCTTGTACAATATACAGGATTTGTATAGATCTGACTATATATTTATAATATTCAGATATAATAAAATGCAGACTATCACAGGGAATGCTGACTGTACATCATTTCAAATATGTGACGCTCGGGATAAGGACCCAGACGCAGATCGGGATAAGGCAAAATAATCGTTTAATGGGAAGCAGGGGTCAAAACCAGGAGTCAGATATAGCGAAGGTACAAAATCACAATGCAGAGAGAAGTCACAAAAACAGTCCAAAAAGGTCTAAACAGGAAGGCAGATAGGCAAACAAACAAAATCAACAGACAGGCTCGGAGTGGTAACAGAAGGGGTGTCTCAGGAAATACTATAAACTCTGGCTTACGAAGAATTGGTTCAGGGAATAAAGATCAACATTCTGACGGGGAAGGAACATGAACACGGAACTGATATACAAACAGGAAAGGGCAATACAATAGGAATCAGGTGTGACTGGGAGGAGAGAGAGGTAGGAACACAGGTGTAAACATTGGGAATCGTTAATCCAATAACGAGGGGAAACGCAAGACACGGACTGGGAATAATACAAACACATAGACAATAAACGACCTGGGAGATCAGGCAGACACGTGCATAGTTAGAAGGGGAGGAACGCAAGAAGAGAAGCTGCGTGCGAATGAAAAGAAAGGTGAAAAGCTAACAGGGATAGGATAATGAGAGAAAATGACAGCGATAGTCAGAAGCGTGAGATAATTAGTGATTAGTAGTGTTAGTAACTTAATCTAAATCCCTAATGTTAGTAGATTAGTTGGTTAGTACTATATACATCTAACTAATATATACAAAGTGCAATATAGAAAGTAAGAAGGAAGAAAACGAGATAATAAGCGAAGACGGAGAAAACCGTAGAACTTCCCGAAGTGCATGACAAGACAAGGAGTGGATCTCAAAATAACAGGAACAATGACAGACAGGGACCAGAATGTAACAGAATGATGAAAATTAAATACTGAATAAAGAATAATGAATAATGAATAATGAAAAATAAACAAAGTACAAAAAACAACAGAACAGACACTCAGAAACATATGTACTACAATGTAGGTTGCAAAGCTTTTGCTCATTGCTATTAGGATCATCTAAATATGAAGAAATTACCATTATTTGACCAATTATTTTTGTTTGACAGCATGATTTGATAATGAGTATTTTTTTTTAAAATGAAGCAATGATTACATTTCAACAATGAACATATACAATGCTCTGAGGCTATGGCCTTTGCATGATGTACAGTTGTTTTTATTTTGCATGCTATATGGGATTTTGAGCCCAAAATTAGGAGTATAGCATTTTGCATTAAGAGTTTTGCACATTACATTTAAATTTAAATTTTAAGCATTTAGCAGACGCTCTTATCAAGATGTGCATAAGTAAATGGTAGGAACAATCATAGTTCGCGCAAGAGTCAGTGCAGTAATATAGCGATAGACATCATTGCAGGCAGCTGCGTAACCATACCTTTTTTTAATGAAATGAGAAAGCAGGGGTATATAGTGATGACCAAGTAGGCAGTGGTGATGACAATTAGCTCGGTGTACAGAATTCAGTGGTAGTGGAGTCTGAAAAGGTGGGTTTTGAGTCTCTTGCGGTAGATCGCATGTGATTCCGCGGTCCTGACCGATTGCGGAAGGTCGTTCCACCAGCGAGGGGTCAGGACAGCGAAGAGACGAGACCGCGAAGAGTGGCTGCCAGGTGCCCGGAGGGGTGGGGCAGTCAGTTTGTCAGAGGAGGCTGAGCGGAGGGGTCTGGCTGGGGTATAGGGAGTGATGAGTGACTGAAGGTATGGGGGAGCAGTACCTCTAGCCACTTGAAAAACAAGCCCTTCGCTGGGAGGAAGAGCAGCTCTGTCTTCCCCAGGTTGAGCTTCAGGTGGTGGGAGGACATCCATGCGGAGATGTCAGCCAGGCATGCAGAGATCCGTGTCGGGACCTGGGTCTCAGATGGAGAGAAGGAGAGAAAGAGTTTAGTGTCATTGGCATAACAGTGATAGGAAAAACTGTGAGCAGAAATAACAGAACCGAGTGACTTGGTGTACAGGATGAATAGGACATGGCCGAGCACCGAGCCCTGCGGGACTCCGGTAGAGAGGGTGTGGGGAGAAGATCCTCTCCAGGCCACCTAGTAGGACCAGTCAGCCAGGTAGGACTCGAACTATGTCAGTGCAGATCCAGAGATTCCCATCTCGACAAGAGATGAGAGCAGGGAGAGGATGGGGGAAGGAGTTGCAAATGTCATCAACCTTCTCGCGAAAGAAGGATGCGAAGTCATCCGCGGTTAGAGAGGAGGGAGGTGGGGGAGGAGGAGGGGTGAAGAGAGAAGAAAACGTAGAGTAGAGTTTTCGAGGATTATAAACAGAAGATTGAATCTTGGAAAGGAAAAATGCAGATTTAGCAGAGGAGAGGTTAGAGGAAAAGGTAGCCAGGAGTGTGTGGAAGTCAGTCAGAGCCACAGGGGATTCCGATTTTCTCCATTTCCTTTCTGCTCAGTTAGCCAGGGGTTGGGGGGTCAGAGACAAGCAGGTTTAGTGGATAGAGGACAGAGTGAATCAAAGGAGGAGGAGAGAGAGGAAAGTAGGGTGGATGATGGTGGTTGCGAAGGTTGTGACAGACAAGGACAGTGGGGGGCAGGATGAAACTCTGTTGTGAAAAATGTGTCAAAGCAATTTTTCTAGTACTTTGTCATCCCTTGTATCAATATACCCTAGACCTCCTTGGATATTGGATGTAATTGTAGACATATTAGTATCCTCACTTGTCAGGCTCATAGCCTTACAGTCCTATGGGGTTGACCAGGTTAACACTCTAATATTAGAGAAGTCTGCCCAACTTGGAGGTGGCAATTAAAGCCAACTGAACCACATTCCTGTAACACGATGCTGTCAAAAACCTGCTAGAACCAATTAGATTGCCAAAAAACTGATCTCACAAATGGTAACTTTCTTTTCTAGACACTGTAGAAACACTGTAGACACTACAGAGAGGGCCTAGCATATTACTACCCTCTTCTCTGGTAAGGCTCTCTACAAAGTTACTGTTTAGTTTACTATTTAGTAAGGGAATGGAGTTATCAGTCTGCAGACCAGCATTATTAGCTCTGCCACAGGAAGAGAGGGAGAGAAAGTGAGAGAACCACCACCAAAATAAACTTTGGCTGTCCCCCTCACAGGTTTTGGCTAAAAACAATAAATAAAAATAACAAACTAAACAATAAGTGCCCTTCAGCAAAACAATAAACATTCATGCACAGACGTTCACAAGTTGGGGTTTATTCTCTCGGCTTCAGGGTTCTCTCTAACCAAGCAATCAGATCCTGTGTGCCAGCCACCTATTACGAGTGCATAAGTACAATTAGAAAATGTTGCACAGCTGTGTTCCCTAGCTGCCCTACCAGTAGGCATGGCCGTTTATCATCCCAATTCCCCTGCCTAGACCGATGCCTTCCTGCCTTGCACACCCCTCTACCACCAGAATGTGGCTAGGGCCCATTCGGCTAGCCAGACAGGAAAAGGCCTACTTGATTGCCAATAACTCTTTTTTAATTGTGCTGTGGCTGGGAAATCACTTCAAGAGAGTTTCCGGCTTATGTAGCGCACCAGTTGCACCTCCCCCTCCACCTCCTGGGACAGCACTGTACCCAATCCCCTATCCAAGGCATCAGTCTGCAAGGTAAAAGGCAGAGAGAAAGCAGGGCTAATCAACAATGGGCCGCCACACAGAATCGCTTTGATCTTCAGAAACCCCGCCTGGCATTGCTATGTCCACTTGAATGGGTCTGAGGTTCCATTTTGAGTGAGATTGTTCAGGGGATTGGCTAGGGCTAAGAATTCAGGAATAAACCTGCGATAGTACTTTGCTGGTCCCAAAAAGGATCGCACTTGCTTTTTGGACTTAGGCTGGGGATCAGCAGAGCTTCATATACAGCTGCATATGCAACATGCGGTTGAGGCAGCCTGTCCTAGCCGCTGGAAAGTGGATGGAGCCCTATGCAAATCAATTGGTATGGTCAGAAATTGGTGTAATCCAAATGGAGTAGAGAAAGTCGATTTTTCCTTAGATTCTGGAGACAAGGGAACCAGTAAACCTTAGTTTAATCCAGTGTCAAATAAAAGTGGGCTAGCGGATGGCGTAGCGGTCTAACGCACCGCGCTTCGGAGTGGTGTGCGCTGCCCGTCAGGGACGCGATTGAAACCCGCGTCTCTACCGCGGCCCTGGTCGTCAGCTCGATCGGAGCCGGCATTTGGCTGTCCGCCTCCGGGGGAGGGGGGAGGGAGAGCCGGCACGAGTCCGTCGAGGAGAAGGTTTAGGCGTCCGTGGAAGAATTCCCGTCTCGGAAGAGGCGGGAACACTTGGCCAGGAATGTGTGTCTCGCTCCCGGAGGATGGGCGACAGACTCGTGGGGGTGGGGAATTAGAAATTGGTTTAATTGGCAACCAAATTGGGAGAAAAACTGGAAAAAATCTGAAATAAATGTATAAGAAATAAAAGTGAGCAGCGCCCAACCAATCCAATAGGGGCATTGGATAGCCATAACATTTTGAGACTGTGTTAACCTTTCTTATAGTCCACACAGAAACTAACAGACCCATCAGGCTTGGGGACAAGACTGATGGGACTGCACTAGTTGCTGTGTGATTCCTCAATAATTTCCCATATCTAGCATTTTCCCCAATTCTTCCAGAACCAACCTTTTCTTGTGTTCAGGTAACCGATATGGCCGGCTCTGAACTACAGTGCCTGGCAGGGTTTTCCACCATTCTGCTGCAACTGTGGCACCTCTGTCTGCTGCCTGGGCATAAGATTTTTTTATTTTTGTTATTTAACCTTTATTTAACCAGGAAGTCTTTTACAAGGGTTTCCCAAGGGTTGATTTCCTGTGTTTGACTGAAACATGGCAGCAACCCAATGACTTCTCACAGCTCAATCAAACTATTCCACCTGGGTTTGTTTACACCTGCTAACCCCGTGCCTGTGGCAGGGAGGTGGTCTTGCGATACTGTACAACGAGAAGTGGAAAGTCTCTTCGCTAACTGTCCCTGTCCAGAGCTCATTTGAGTCCATTGCCCTCCAAATCAACGGGGCAATTCCTACCATACTAGCCACTGTATATCGACCACCCAAGCCCAATAGTGATTTCTTAGATGAATTCTCTGTTTTTTTAACCTCCTTATGTTCCTTCTCCCATAATATAGTATTGCTTGGGGATTTTAATGTTCACTTGGACAATGTCAACAGTACCCTTACAAAGGACTTTACATCATGCCTGGACAGCTCTGGATTACAACAATATATTGACTTTCCTACCCACTCTAAAGGACATATTCTTGATCTAGTTTGCTGCTCCGGTGTAACTCCCCTTAATTGTACTGCATTTGATTTGCCCATTTCTGATCACAAGTTTGTATCTTTCAATATCAACCTAAAATCACCTCAAACTAATCTGTCACGTCCCATCTCATTTCGTAACATTAAGAATATTGATTTATCTGCTCTATCCAGTGGAATCGATAACCTCCCAAGCATAGAAAATGTATCCACTCCTGATACTGGTCTCATTCTACAATGATGAACTCCATAGTCTTTTAAATACCCATGCACCATTAAAAACCCGCTCTGTCTCCTTTACCCATTCTGCACTGTGGTTTACACCTGAGCTACGCCAGTTTAAAGCTAAAGGTCGCCACCTGGAACGCCTCTATGCAAAAACTGGCCTTGTTGTACACAAAGATATGTATAACAGTCACATACTTAACTACAAAGATGCTCTCTCCACTGCAAAATGTACATACTATGCTAACTTAATTAGGTCAGGTGAAGGGAACACAAGAGCCCTGTTTTCCATGGTTAGGACTATCCTACGGCCCCCAGACACTCTTGCTCCTCATATGTATTCTGTTGCTCAGTGTAACAATTTTATGACCTTTTTTAATGCCAAGATTAATCCATCAACAATTGACCTCTTCTATCAATACTACATACAGTTCACCCCTTCTGTCTTCTGATGTTTCTGTGTTTTCCTCCCTATCTAGTTTTGAACTTCCAACTGTGGGTGAAATATCTGGTCTCATCCATAAATCTAAATCATCTACCTGTCAGCTAGACCCCCTCCCTACTCACCTAGTAAAAGTCTGGCTATCTTCCCTGTCCTCTCTAATTACTGATATCATACACTCCTCCCTTACCTCTGGTCTTGTTCCCTCATCTCTCAAAACAGCTGCAATAACTCCTATACTCAAGAAACCTGGTGCAGACCCCAACAATATGAATAATTTTCGTCCTATTTCAAATTTACCATTTCTCTCCAAGATACTTGAAAAAGCAGTTGCAGCCCAGGTACATGCCCACTTGACCAACAACAACCTGTTTGAGCAATTCCAGTCTGGTTTTCGCTCTTTTCACAGTACTGAGACAGCTATGGTGAAAATCACAAATGACCTATTAATGGCAGCTGATTCTGGGCTCTTAACCATACTTGTGCTTCTCGATCTGTCTGCAGCCTTTGATACCATCTCACATAACATCCTCCTAGACAGATTAGCCTCCATTGGAATCACTGGCACCCCCCATGACTGGTTTACATCATACCTCTCTGGCCGCACTCAGTTTGTCCAGCTCAAAAATCTAAGATCACAGCCCACTCCAGTCACCACCGGTGTTCCACAGGGATCTGTTTTGGGCCCCCTCCTATTCATAATCTATCTCCTACCCCTTGGCAATATTTTCAGGAAATTTGGACTTCAATTTCACTGCTACGCGGATGACACCCAGCTCTACCTATCCACGAAGCCAAATTCTGCCCTCCCACCCACTTCCCTCTCCCAGTGTTTGCTGGAAATTGAATCCTGGTTCTCAATCAACTTCCTAAAACTTAACAGTGATAAAACAGAGGTTCTCCTCGTTGGCACTAAATCCACCTTGGCTAAACCTCACAGCTTCTCCCTTACCATAGACAATTCCACAATTTCCCCTTCCCCTCAGGTTAAGAGTCTGGGTGTCATCCTGGACAGCACATTATCTTTTGAATCACACATCAACAATGTCACTCGGTCTGCTTACTTTCACCTACGCAACATACATCGTCTCCGTCCATCACTTACACCTACCAGCACCGCCATTCTTGTCCACGCCCTGGTCACATCCCGTATAGACTACTGCAACGCCATCCTCTTTGGCCTTTCACACAAATGTCTCCATAAACTCCAACTGGTCCAGAACTCCGCTGCACGAATCATTACCAGAACTCCTTCCACTGACTATATCACTCCAATTCTTCAACAACTTCATTGGCTCCCCATTAAATTCCGTATTCATTTAAAAATTCTCCTTCTTACCTTTAAAGCTCTCCATAACCTAGCACCTTTATATCTCTCTGAACTCCTTCTTACATACACTCCCTACCGTAGTCTCAGATCCTCCTCTGCCAGACAACTTGTCACACCTTCTGCCCGCTTGATCACGATGGGATCTAGAGCCTTCAGCCGTTCTGCACCCTGCCTCTGGAACTCTCTGCCACCTAACATTTGAAATATTGACACTCTCTCCACTTTCAAATCCAGTCTCAAAACACACCTCTTCACTTTGGCATATTTGGTTTGACCTGTTATATATTGTTGTTTATTTGTTACTCTGATTTTTGGGTTGCTATAATGTTAATTTTATAATGTTTTGACATGTTGTTTTTACAACATATGTTTTGTAAGTGTTTGTTTTGATAACCAAATTCTTTGTCAGGAAACCTTGTTCGCTAAAAATATTTTGGTTTCAAGCTTGAGAGCCTTGAAAGGCACCCATAAATAAAATGTATTATTATTATTATTATTAAGGGAGACTTAGCTAAGACAACAACAGCAATACAACATACAGTATATAATACACAAAAACATATATGATAATGTATAAGTGATTTGATTGGAGGTAATACAACAAGTTATCAATGGGGGCCCAGTCTACAGAAAACAATGACACTCTTCTTGCAAAGAGTTCTGTATCAGGGATTTAAATTCACTAAGTGAAATCAGGGTATCTAAATGGGTAAGCTCTTGTAACCCATTCCATGCCAGAGGTGCATAGTGATAGAAGGCAGTCTTTCCTGGTTCAGTGAGTGCTCTGGATATTCATTATTATCTGACTAGTGGGATTGAGTTTTCCATTGTGGGAAAACAATATAGCATGGTGATGGGTTACTCCCCACACCCCATTCCATAGATTTTGGGAAATGATTAGCCAGAGTTTAGGGATATAGCTAGGGACAAACTTGTGGAAGGAGCGTGACCGCAGCAGGGGAGTGTTCATTGTTGTCTCATAGCAACCAGGGCAGACTCGTGTCAATTCAAACCAAGAGAAATGTTGCTTCAGGAAACTGGGAGTGGGGCTGGTGGCTCTCCCCTGCTCAGCAGAGTGACAAACTTCTCCTTTAAACAGTCACAAGATGAGATGCTCAGTTGAGTAGCTGACTAAGTGATTATTATTATATGCCATTTAGCTCTGTAGTGGGCGACGGCCATCTGGGAGGAACAAGGGCTCGTCTGTGACAGCTATGGCAGGTTCAGGTCCGAGTTAAGGAAGGTGTTTGACCATCCAGTCCAGGGTCGTGAAGCGACCAACCGGCTGCTCCGTATCAAGCAGGGATGCTGGACGGTCGCTGCTTACGCCATTGAGTTCCGCACCCTGGCTGTGGAGAGCCGCTGGAATAACAAGGCACTGATAGTGATGTTCCAGCAGGGTCTCAGCGAAGGGCTCAAGGATGAACTCGTTGTCCATGGGCACATCGATCAGTGGGAGGAACTCGTGGCATTAGCTATCCAGCTGGACAATCGCCAACGGGAACGCATTAACGAATGTCGCAACAACAACCCCGTACCCCGACCGCGGACATCATTCCCGCTGCGGACGGAACCTCTCCCATCAGCTTCCAGTTCACCGCCTCAAGTTACCCCTAGCGAACAGGAGGAACCGATACAGTTGGGCAGAGCTCGTCTCTCAGCCACAGAGAAGGAACGTCGCCGAAGAGAGAACAGCTGTCTGTACTGTGGGTGTTTTGGGCACTATCGTGATTCCTGTTCGGAGCTACAGGGAAAGGCAACGCCTCTACTACACCAGGAGGGTGGTAAGTAGTGCAGTGATTACTCCCGATTCATCACTCATCACTGGATTGGTGTTGCCCATCTCCCTGCGCTGGAACACTTCTCAGCACTCGGCTCTCACCCTCATTGATTCCGGAGCGGCTGGGGACTTCATCGACCTCAACCTCACCCGGCAACTACAAATCCCCCTGGTGACGTTGGACTCCCCCCTGTCAGTCACAGCCCTGGATGGCAAGCCATTGGGATCCGGTGCCATCATGCAGCGGACCACTCCTCTCCAGATCACCGTAATGGATGAACACACCGAACGAATGGAGTTCTTAGTCACCCACTCTCCGCAGCTACCTCTCTTGCCTGGCTACTCCTGGCTAAGTGGGCACAACCCCCACATCGACTGGAACGCTGAGAAGATACTGGGCTGGGGTTTGATCTGTCAAAGCACCTGTCTGCTTTGACACCCATACTTTATAACAGGGCTACCTTCCTCACATGGTCACAAAATGGTCTTCCTGGTGGTGGACCGTTTCTCCAAGGCCTGCCGGTTCATTCCCCTGCCTAAACTACCCTCGGCCCAGGAGACCGCGGAACTGGTGGTCGAACACGTGTTTCGGGTGTTCGGTCTTCCCACCGACATCGTGTCTCACTGGGGACCACAGTTTACCGCCCGGTCCTGGAAAGCCTTCTGCACACTCATCGGGGCTATGGCCAGCCTGTCATCAGGATATCACCCCCAGTCCAACGGGCAGATGGAGCGGGTCAATCAAGACATGGAGACGACCCTACGGTGTCTCTGATCATCCAACCCCACGTCCTGGAGCAGCAACCTTCCATGGGCCGAATACGCACACAACACCCTTCGCTGCTCCACCACCGGGATGTCGCCATTTGAGGTCCAGTTCAGCTACCAACCGCCTCTATTCCCTGACCAGGAGAGTGAGACCAGGGTACCTTTGGCAGAACTACACATAAGGCGATGCAGACAGGTCTGGAAAAGAGCTAGGCGAGCCATCGAGCGCACCACCCAACAGCACCGTATCCGTCGTCCGGCGCTCACCTTTCATCCTGGCCAGAGGGTCTGGCTATCTTCCCGGGACCTGCCTCTCAATGTGGAAAACCGCAAGCTGGCTCCACGTTTTGTGGGGCCCTTCAAAGTGGTCCGCCGGGTGAATCCACGTTTCCCGCCTTCAGCTCCTCGTCTCATCGACGGCCACCTGGCTTACACCATTCGGTGTCTCCTCCAATCCAACCAAGTGCAATCAGGGGTCCAGTACCTGGTGGACTGGGAGGGATATGGACCAGCAGATCGGTCCTGGATTCCAGCTGAACATATCCTGGATCCGGGTCTCATCCGGGAGTTTAAGGCTCGGCAAGCGGCTCTTCCTAGACCTTCGGGAGTTGGTCCTGGAGGGGGGGTTCTGTCACGAATCAACCAGCAAACGGGCATTTCCCCCAGGCCCAATCAGGATAAGCGTGAGGCATGCCAGGAATGCGAACAAACAATCAAGGTCATTACTGACAGCTGGGAACAATTAACCGAGAGGACATTTAACCGGCTGACTCTCTTTGTTAGTTGCTTGGACATTATCTAGCTTTGTTTAGTCGTACCCACTGTTGCTCAGTGTCTCTTGCTCTTTGTGAAATAATTTGTTTGTGTTCGTGTTCTCGTTTGTTTATTAGAATTCCAGTGTTTAGTTTATTCCGTGTTTTTTGGAATACGTTTTGGATTTACCGTTTTACTAGTTTTGTTTGCTCCTACTCGTTGATTATTTTGTTTTGGTTATTAGTATTGTTACGTGTCTTATCAGACACGGTTTTGTTTTAGTTCCTGCCAGCGTTTAAGTTATTAAAAAATCTGCATTCTGGGCCTCTCTCTCTCTTGCCTGCATTTGGTTCCACATCTACATCAAGCCTGACAGCTATTCCATGATTTGAAGCCTACCGTCTTGTTCTTTTCTTCTAAGGTAGTTCTGACATAGCCTGGAGGTATGTTTCGGGTCATTATCTTGCTGTAGGATGAACCCCTGACCAATTAGGCGTAGAGCAGAGGGTATTGCATGGCACTGCAAAATGCTGTGGTATCCCTTTTGGTTCAGGGTGCCAGTCATTCTGTGTAAGTCGCCAACTCTGGATCCAGCAAAAGAGCCCCAGACCATCATGCTTCCTCCTGCATGTTTGACAGTTGGTATCACACACTGAGGAACCATCCTTTCATCTACTCGATGGTGTACAAAAACCCTGCGTGATGAACCAAAGATTTCAAATTTTGATTAATCGGTCCATAAGACCTTCTTCCAGTCTTCAGTAGTCCACTGGCGGTGCTTCGTGACCCAGACAAGCCTCTTTTTCTTATTTTGCCATCTTAGCAATGGCTTTCTTACTGTCACTCAACCTGTCAAACCTGCAGCTCGAAGTCTTCTCTTCACAGTTGAAACTGAGACTTCCTTACTTCAACCAGTGTTAAGCTGTGCTTGAAGTTGTCCTGTGAGCCGCCTATCACGCAAGCTGTTGACTCTCAGAAACTTGTCTTCTGATTTTGTTGTGGCTTTGGGTCTGCCAGACCTCTTCCTGTCAGAGTTTCCTCCAGTTTCCAAGTGCCTTTTGATGGTGTAGGAAACTGTACTCACTGACACCTTAGCCTTCTTTGCAATTTCTTTAAAGGAAAGACCTACACTTTTAAGGGTTAGAATAGTCTGATTGTCTTCCTTTGTTATTTTCCTTTTTCTTGCCATTATGATAGCAATATACTACTTCTTGCAGTGCAATATTGTCAAAATAATGCTTCAGAGATTGTAGTAACACAGTCTGTTCCAACACTGCTTTTATACAGACAGACGGTTTGTAAGTAATCAACAAAAGTTGGGACACCTATAGGAATTGTTTGCATCAACTTTCAAGGCTTAATTTACTTACATTGCTGCAGAACAGTTGTAAGTTGTTGACCCATTACTTTTTTGCTGAAAGGGGCTTTTTAAATAATTATTTACATTATTTTTAAGTTTTTGGTACTATAAACTATTTTTTTTAACCTCTGACAGTTTACTGCTTACCTTTGTACCATTGCAGGTTATTCACTGGACTTGAACTGCTTAAATTTCAGTAAAAACTGGAAAATGGGGGTGTTCTAAAACTTTTGACCGGTAGTGTAGGTATCAGATACAAATCTGCTGGAGCAGGGGAGTCATGCTTGGTGTGGGGAGGCCTGCAATGTTAATCTGCAAAATAAGTTATTCCCTGGGGAATGACCTGGTTGTCTACCCTGCCCACACTGCTGCCTGACCTTTCTGATGTACCTGAGTGACCTGGAATAGGAAGAAGAGAGTGGTTCCAGTGGGAGCAGGAGGGAGGGGGGGATTGGGACCTAGAGAGATGGGGACTCGTGATATGGGGAAGGGTTCAGGCTACGAATGGGCTCGAGAAGACAGGGAGGTTGGAGTCTTGAGGAAGGGGGGGGGAACGGTTTCTTAGCCTTCCCCACCACTGCAGTCTTTTTCCTACGTCCTCGCTGACCAGCAGGTGGTTGTCAGCCAGCTGGATGGCCGCAGCCAAGGTTACTGGCTGGTGGCAATGGAGCCAATCCGAGGTCCATTTTGGAAGCCTAAGAATGAACTGCTCAAGCGCTACCAGCTGACTGACTTCAGAAAACCGGAGCTCCCGGTGGGGCCTGGCCTCAACTCCACTCATTCCAAGATGGTGGCCCGGAGGTTCTGATAGTCAGCTACGTCACAATGTAGACCACTACCTGGCTCTCCCCTGAGACAAGTGGTATGAGCCGTAGCGCCCACTCGGTCATTGGCCAGCCGCATGCCATGGCTGTTCTCTTAAAGAGATCCTGGAACACCTCTGGGTCATTGTCCAGTCCCGTCTTCTTCATCCGGATGTTGGACCGGGGGTTGGAGTTGGGGAAGCCTCCTTCACCTTCCATGAGTTCTATGAGCTCTGTCCTTCGCTTGCAATGCTGCGATAGCTTGCAGCATCTGCTCATGTTGGTCCTGCAAGCGGAATACAGCCTGATGTTGAGACTCCTGCATGACAGAGAGCTGGCTAACCAGCTGGGAGAGCAGAGAGCCCTCCATGGCAGTCAGTCGGGTACTGTTCTGTCCTGGGTTTTTGGCACTAATATATCCCACACCGTGTGACACGACCAGGATTGGAACAGGATGCAGGGAATGGAGTTGTCGGTCTGATTTTATTAGTTCTCCCACAGGGGTCAGAGGGAACTGACACTATAAAATTTTATAAAATAAACTTTGGCCATCCCCCTCACGGGTTCTGGCTAAAAACAATACATAAAAATAACGAACTAAACAAAAACGCCATTCGGAAAAACATGAAACATTCGTACCCAGACGTTTGCAACTTTTTTTTGCATCCTGAGGGTTCTCTCTTACCAGGCAATCAGATCCTATGTGTCAACCACCTACTAAGAGAGCAGAGCAGTTGTACGCACACAGGTACAATTAGATAATGCTGCATAGCTGTGTGGCCTAGCTACCCTGCCAGTAGCCGTGGCTGTTAACCCCCTGAGGTCGGCTGGATCGGCGCCGATCCAAGCAGCAATACAAGTATATTACTATTTCTAACTTCGCGATATTTTATCATACACACGCGGCAAAAACATTGACAGAA
Source organism: Aldrovandia affinis (assembly GCA_029706075.1). NCBI lineage: Eukaryota > Metazoa > Chordata > Actinopteri > Notacanthiformes > Halosauridae > Aldrovandia > Aldrovandia affinis. The sequence goes on along the minus strand of JAINUG010000111.1, from coordinate 3,127,051 downwards.
ACCTTAGAATCGCGACTTTCCGATTTGAGCACTGGCAAATCAAATGGGATTTTTAAAATTAGCTTAATTAGACCAAAAGTAAACCTTGCTTTTTACTCTGTTTTTTACCTTTTAGTAACGTCCCCTTCTATTGACATGTTAACGAGGTGCTAATTTCGGGAGGTGCGTCGGGCCATGTGTGAAAACGCCGGCATAAACAACACAAACTGAAGAGGACAGTCTATGCTGATATTTATTTTATTTCGCTTGTTTTCAAATACTCGTGAAAATATATATAAATTCCGCCTTGTGACTACATATTCCGCATGTCGCAATGTAACAAATTGCAATAGGCACAGAAAATACTTTTCAAACAGCCTAAAATGTTATAAAATATATCGTATGTCTGTGTTTACGCTTGCAATCTGCCAGCAACAGTATATTCACGAGTATATTTTCAAATACTCGTGAAAATATATGAATTCCGCGCCTTGTGACTACATATTCCGTATGTCGCAATGTAACAAATTGCAATAGGCACACAAAATACTTTTCAAACAGCGTAAAATGTTATAAAATATATCGTATGTCTGTGTTTACGCTTGCAATCTGCCAGCAACAGTCTATGCTATTGATTTTATTTCGCTTGTTTTTTTATTTTTTTACATCTTGTCTGTGTTTATGCTTGCAATCTGCCAGCAACAGTCTATGCTGATATTAATTTTATTTCGCTTGTTTTCAAATACTCGTGAAAATATAGCCTATGAATATCGCGTGTTGTGACGCCAAACATTCCGCGTGTTGCAACGTAACAAAGAGCCAAAATGAATATTCAGGTATTTAGCATTTAGCCCTCCCACAGCCTGAAATAAATGTGACCAGTTCTGATAAAAACAGGTTTTTAGCTATTTAGATCTCAGATGTGCTAAACTATTTTCACACCCTTACATAACCAAGACCTTGGTGAACAAACGCACATTGGCAAAACAATTCGTCACTATAGTTTAGTGTGTGCTTTCACATCTTTTGTGACAGCAGAAAAATTTACTATTTTTAACTTGTGTGTTTGTAGATCTATTTACAAGCTGCATATGATACTGACCAAACTATTGATGGCATACAAATGTAGCTGTGATTGTCCTTCAAATACAAATATCAAACACTTTGGAGTAAGTGTGTGTTAAATTGATGAAATTGAGATAAATATCAGACCATGCCAAAATCTAAAAACATTAAAAAGCTTAGCACGGACCTCAGGGGTTAATGATCCCTATTCCCCACAGTCTCTTATTTATTTATTTTTTTACCTTGGCTCACATATTTCAATACACTACACTACCTTCTCCTTTATACACTGCCTGGCCAAAAAAAAAAAGTCACCAGCTGGATTTAACTAAGCAAATAGGTAAGAGCCCATTGGATAATTAATTACAGTGATTAATATGTTTTAGCTGGCAACAAGTTATTTAGCCCTAACTGATGCAGTGAGTAGCTTCTCATTTCTTAAACAACCATGTCGGAAGACATATCCTGTGGTCGTGGAAAAGATGTTAATCTGTTTCAGAAGGGTCAAATTATTGGCCTGCATCAAGCAAAGAAAACAACTAAGGAGATTGCTGAAACTACTAAAATTGGGTTAAGAACTGTCCAACGCATTATTAAAACCTGGAAGGATAGTGGTGAACCATCATCTTCGAGGAAGAAATGTGGTCGGAAAAAAATCTTGAATGATCGTGATCGGTGATCACTTAAACATTTGGTGAAATCATATCGTAAAAAATCAACAATAGAACTCACGGCTATGTTTAATAGTGAAAGTAAGAGCATTTCCACATGCACAATGCGAAGGGAACTCAAGGGATTGGGACTAAACAGCTGTGTAGCCTCAAGAAAACCACTTGTCAGTGAGGCTAATCGGAAAAAAAGGCTTCAATTTGCTAGGGAGCATAAAGATTGGACTCTGGAGCAATGGAAGAAGGTCATGTGGTCTGATGAGTCCAGATTTACCCTATTCCAGAGTGATGGGCGCATCAGGGTTAGAAGAGAGGCGGATGAAGTGATGCACCCATCATGCCTAGTGCCTACCATACAAGCCTGTGGGGGCAGTGTTAGGATCTGGGGTTGCTGCAGTTGGACAGGTCTAGGTTCAGCAACGTTATGTGCCCAAAGAGTCCAGACCTTAACCCCATTGAGAATCTTTGGGATGTGCTGGAGAAGACTTTGTGCAGCGATCCGACTCTCCCATCATCAATATAAGATCTTGGCGAAAAATGTTTGCAACTCTGGACGGAAATAAATGTTGTGACATTGCAGAAGCTTATTGAAACAATGCCACGGCGAATGCGTGCCGTAATCAAAGCTAAAGGCGGTCCAACGAAATATTAGAGTGTGTGACTTTTTTGGGACGGGCAGTGTATGTTTTATAAAGCTGGCACATAAACAAGTAATAATAATAAAGAAAAAAATTATAACAAAAACAAACAGTGTTTTCCTGGAAAAGTGGATGAGGTTTCTGAAGTCATTGTTTTCTCACAGTGATGACATTCTCAGAAAAGAAAAAAATATTACCCACACCCACTGCAACATCTGACCACAGATTCCTGACTCCAGCAGTTACCATATTTTTATGGTAGGTGATTTCCCCGCTTCAGTTTTTTTGTCATGTACAGAAATATGAACCCCTCCCCCCCCGCAAAAAAAACAATACCCAGCCTAAAGCATGCATATAACTAATTCTTATAATGCATTATTGTAATGCATTCTCATAATGCATTCTTGCTCTGGTAAAAGAGGCAGGCCATGTAACCTTGTGACCTACAGTATGGTCACAAAGCATCAGCTGCTAAAACAAGTCATTAAATGTTGTTTGGGTTTTTCCTCAGCTCCAAACTATTCTCTGGATGTAGTCCGACTGAGCGCAGGACAAGCTGCTTGCGAGGCGAACCACTTGGGCATTGGAGCTGCGTTGAGTTGCGGCCGCATCTGCCCTGAAACATTATCTCTAATGACTGAACTTCTAGAGCTCTCCTGCTGTTCAGGAACAGTAAATAACAACGTGCCCACTTGGATCTCTGCATACAGCATGTGCGCATATGTGTGTGTGTGTATGTGTGTCGATGGGTGTGTGTGTGTATGTGTGTGTGTGTGTGTATGTGTGTGCGTGCGTGTGTGTGAGTGTGTGTGTGTGTGTTTGTGTGTGTGTGGCAGCTGGAGTTCGGGGCGAGAAAACAACAGAGCTGTCCCTTTTAATCTTTAGATGAGCAACAAACAAGCAAACTCAAAGATATCAAAGATGTGAGGGAAGAGGAACCAACATTCCACAGCGGGACAGCTGTCTGGTGCTGAATCAGGGAGACAGCTGCAGCCACTCTCTCAATCAGCCAGCTGTCTCCCATTTCGTAATCAGAAGGCACTGCATAAAGGGAGAGACAAACACAGCCTAAGAGAGCAGCCCCCACCAGCACTGCTTATTCCCTTGCCAATCATCGACGTTCCCTTTGTGAGGATTGGCATGGATTTAGTGGGGCCCCTGCCACGTTCAGGGAGGGGAAATCAGTATCTCCTGGTGCTGGTGGATTATGCCACCCTGTACCCAGAAGCGGTACCGCTCCGCACCATGACCGCCAAAGCCATTGCCCGAGAACTGGTGTTGCTCTTCTCCCGAGTCGGCTTCCCTAAGGAAATACTGACGGACCAGGGGACCCCCTTCATGTCCTGGTTGATGTGTGAGCTTTGCCGCCTCTTTAAAATAACGGGCTTTGCTTGACGGGAAATCGCTTTGCCTGACGGGATTGCTGTGTCATACGTGTGGAGAGTTTGAGCGGATTGTTTGTTGCTGTTGTGATATTATTGGGATTGTGTTTTGTATTGTTGGTTCTGCGTTTTTGTCATCAGAAAGGGTAAAAGGATAAAAGATTTGGTCTTAAGGTAAATGTTTGTCGCCGTTAGGGGACAGAGAGGGAATTTTCCGTTTTTTTCCCCGTCTAGCTTCGGAAAGCTTGTTAAAAAGTTACCGATTTGGCATTACACCCAGTTGACCAAGGTTTTTTGTGTTTTTTTGCCCTCTCAGGAGCAAATCCAAGAGCAGGGAAATATACTATATCTAACTAGCTTTTGTTGGCTTAAATTTAAATTTAATTGTTATATCAATAAGCGTTGAGCGTATAGCCGTTTCAGTTGGCTGCTACTAGCTCTCTTGCTACAGACAACGGGACTGAATGTTTTCTAATTAGCTTTAAGTGTTGTTTCCATTTAGACATTTCTGCACCTGACTGTTCGGAACCACCTCAGGGTATAGTATTTTTATCAACTTGGTGTCTCTGTTTTGGCAGTAATTCGTAGAGTGCAGGGAGAGCAATAGATATATTTAGGGGTGAAAATGTGGCCATCGGCAGTGCAGTGCGAGTGTTGAGGATGATTGCATTTCTGGAAGGAGACTTCCAGGAGGGTTTAGTCTACGACTGTTGCCAGCTTGTGAAGCATCTCGAGAGCAAGATTCGTGATCCCGAAGCCCAACTTGCTGGTCTCGACTGCCCTGCAGAATTTGTAGAGTTCCAGGAATGAATTAGCATGCCCTTTAGAGAGTTAGCCTGCACGCCGAAGCGGGGTAGGGGGGAGCCTCTACAGCAGGTAGGGAGAGAGAGTTAGGTGACGGTAGGACGCCAGCACAGAAAAGGGCATGCACATGCAGGGGCGGCATCTCCAGAGATTGTGGGACAAGTGGGACGGGCTACACTTTAATCGGAGGGGTACAGATGCATTGGGCAAGCGTATGCTCAGGATAGCGGAGGAATACTTAAACTAGGGACTAGGGGGGCAGGGAGGGGAAATAGTAGTAGTATAATGGATAGGGAGGTACAGACTGCCCAGATGGAAGATACCAGGGCAGAGTATAATAAATCTGAGGATATAATTAATAAAGATTTTTTGGATCATAATGTGAATAGAGGTGGTTCGGCACAGTTATGGGTGGAGGGGAAGGACAACGTAAGTGTGAGTAAGGCTCTGAAGTTCATGTGTTTAAATGCGAGCATAAAAAATATTTTTTTGGAACTGGAGGCTGTCATGTTGAATGGGGGTTATGACATTGTTGGGATTACTAAAACATGGCTTGGCATAGCAAATGGGGATGAATAAAATGTAGAGGGGTACACATTGTTTAGGAAGGATAGAACTAATAAAAGAGGAGGGGGAGTGGCCCTTTATGTGAAAGAATGTGCAGGAAATTCCAGGTATAAACTCATTCGTTTCTTGTGCGGACATCTGGATTAGATTACTGGGAGATCATGAGAAGGGCCTTAATATAGGAGTATGCTATAGACCTCCAGCTTCAGATAGTAACATAAATGGTACGCTCTTTGGTAACATAAAACAAACCTGTGCTGAAGGAAAGACGATAATAATGGGCAACTTCAATTACCCCTCTATTAATTTGGAGATAGTGACAGGTCAGGGCAAATGTGAAGAGTTTTTAGATATGGTCAATGACTGCTTTTTGGTACAGTCTGTTACTCAGCCTACGAGAGGGAAATCAATACTGGATCTGGTTTTGTGTAACAATTCTGATAGAATTTGCAGCACAGAGGAAGGAGAACCACCAGAGGCAAGTGACCACAGTGCAGTTATTTTTGATATTTTTTGGCAAGTTAAGACAGCCTCCTCTAACTCTAGAATTTTAAATTTTACAGGAGCTGACTTTATTAAAATGAGAGAGAATTTAAGTAATATATATTGGGTAAAACTTCTAGATTGCAGAACTGTGAATGAAAAATTGACTATATTTAAAAGGATTATTGTAGATGTACAGTGTAAATTCATCTCAAAAGTAAGGAAAAATAGGATGAAAAAACTGTCTCCGCAGTGGATGACTAAATCTTTACGGGAGATTTTGAGGCAAAAGAAGCGACTGTACAGAATATATAAAAAGGATAACTCAGAGAGTTAGATTATTAGATTATTAGTTAGATTATTGTAATATGCGGGCTAAGGCTAAAAAGTAAATAAAATCAGCTAAAAGGCTGTTTGAAATTATGCAAAAAGTAATCCTAAGAAGTTTTTTCAATATTGTAGTAGAAAAAGGAAAGTTAAGGATGAGGTTAAGTGCATTAAGAATAAGGAAGGAACTTTGGTTTATAATAATAAGGATATTGCTAACACACTAAACAGTTACTTTGTTGAGAGCTTTAATAGAGAAGAGGTTATAAATATGCCTAAATGTATAGACAAGGTACAGAATGTTTTGGAGGACTTTGAGATAAGGGACGTAGAAGTACTACAAAAACTACAAAAACTTAAGACAAATAAGGCAGCAGGCCTGGATGGCATATACCCCAGAGTACTCAAAGAACTTGGAGAAATTATATATAAACCATTGACAGATATTTTATTTTAATACATACTCACTGGAGAAATACCAGATGACTAGAAGCAGGGTAGTATAATTCCAATATATAAGAAGGGGTACCGTACTGACCCAGGGAACTATAAGCCTGTCAGTATAACTTGCATTGCATGTAAAATGCTGAAAAATAATAGTATTTTAACCCATTCAGATAAAATGCCTGCTAAAAACGCCTATTAAAACCTGAAAAATAAAACCTGAGTTTTTTTTCAAAAAAAAGCCGGAGACTTCATTTCCCCACGTCCAACGAATCACAGGTTTCATTAATCGCAAAATCGGAGGTCATCCAGGTCTTAATGGGTTAAGGGAGAGCCAACATGGTTTTCTCTAACAAACCTCCTGGACTTCTTTGAAGAGGCTACAAAGTGTGTTGACCTGAACCAGGCTTATGATATTATATATTTGGACTTTCAGAAAGCATAAAATGAATTCAGTATGAATTGCAGGAGTAGTTTCAGAGTGGGTTCATAATTAGCTGCAAGGGCGAATACAAAGAGTAGGTGGGGCCGTATCTGACCTCGGTGCTGTGGGCAGTGGTGTCCCGCAGGGATCGGTGCTGGGACCTCTGCTCTTCTTTATTGACATAAATGATCTTGATATGAACGTTAGTAGCAAAATAGTTAAATTTGCAGATGATACTAAACTTGGGGGTTTGGCAAACAGTTTGGAATCGACTAAAGTAATCCAAGATGATTTAAACAAAATCCAAAAATGGGCAGATACATGGCAGATGACATTCAATATTGCTAAATGTAAAGTTATGCATGTGGGAATTAAAAACATTAGACAGGAGTATTTTATGGGAGGAGAAAAGTTAGAAGGTGTTCAATTTGAAAAAGACTTAGGAATTGTAGTTGATCAAAGCCTATCTGCATCAAAGATCAAAGCAGTGTGCTACAGCAGTGAAAAGGCCAACAGGATGCTGGGATAAATAGCAGAAAGTATTGAGTATAAATCAAAGGAGGTTATATTAATGTTATATAATGCCTTTGTCAGACCTCACTTAGAATTCTGTGTGCAGTTCTGGGCACCGCACTACAAGAAAGATATAGAAGCTCTTGAAAAAGTCCAAAGAAGGGCAACTAAACTGATACCTGGTGTGAAAGGTAAAAGGTATGATGATAGACTTAAGGCGCTCAATCTATTTAAGGTTTTTTAATCTATTTGAGGTTTTTAAATTCCTAAAAGGGATTAACAAAGTGAAATACCAAAGATTTTTAAGATAAGTGGGGTCAGCAGAACAAGAAGCCACAGGTGGAAATTAGTTAAAGGCAAATTCTGCACAGATATTAGGAAGTTTTTCTTTACACAGAGAGTTGTCAATGCCTGGAACAGCTTGCCAGGTCGGGCAGTAGAGGCAGAAATACTTGGGCTATTCAAGTCCAGGCTAGATGTAGTACTAGATACTCTTTAGATTAGGACATGACGAGCCTAGATGGGTTCTCCTCATTATGTATTCTTATGTTCTTAATAAAACCTCTCCGCACTTCTGTTTACCATCCTCAGACCGATGGGCTGGTGGAGCGCTTTAATCAGACTTTAAAGCGCATGCTCAAATGGGTGGCCAGAGCAGATCCACAGAATTGGGACCAGCTGCTGCCCTATGTACCATCCGGGAGGTACCCCAGGCCTCGAGTTTTCCCCGTTTGAGCTGCTGTATGCCCGCCAGCCTTGGGGTCTCCTGGATATTGCCCGGGAAGCCTGGGAGGAGCAACTCTCACAGCACCGAAGGGAGAAAATTGCCACCATGATGCCGATTGTGCGTGAACACATGGAGGCTTCCCAACGGGTGCAACAACGCACGTACAATCGGCCAACCCAACCTCGCACCTTCCAGGTTTTGGCGACCAGGTTTTGGTGCTTCTCCTGACCACCAAGAGCAAGTTTCTGGCCACATGGTGGGGGCCATATTAAGTACTGGAGCAGGTAAAGCCAGTGAATTACCGCCTTCCAATGCCTGACTGTCGGAGAGAACAGATTATGCATATTAACCTGTTGAAGAGGTGGATCCCGAGGGAAGCCTTGTATTCCTTTGTCTCTCCAGATGTCCCCGGCAAAGCAGCGTGTGACTTGGTGCAGCACGGACCCGACCTGACCCCCCACCAACACCAGGCAGTGCAGGAACTCACTGACCAAAGCCAGGACGTGTTCTCTCAACTTCCAGGTTGCACGCAGCTGATGCGCCATCACATCCGGACAGCGCCGGGGACAAAGGTGAACATTCACCCCTACCGCATTCCTGAGGCCTGCCGTGAAGCCATCCGGTCCGAAGTCAGACAGATGCTGGACCTCGGAGTGATTGAGCCTTCACTCAGCGCCTGGTCAAGCCTGGTGGTGTTGGTACCCAAGCCAGATGGTATGGTACATTTTTGCAATGACTTTAGGAAGCTAAACCTATTCTCTGAGTTTGACAGTTACCCCCTGCCCCCGGCTGACAAACTGATTGACCGCCTCGGGAATGCGAGATTCGTAACAACCCTGGACCTGACAAAGGGATACTGGCAAGTACGCCTCGCCCCTGGCTCCAGAGAGAAGACCACATTTTCAACTCCCGACGGCAGCTTCCAGTACAAGGTTCTACCCTTCGGGCTGCATGGGGCTCCGGCGATGTTCCAGAGACTCATGGATCACGTGCTGAGACCCCACCAGCAGTATGCCGCCACATATGTTGATGACGTGGTGATCCATGGCTGCTCCTGGGATGAACATCTGGAGCAGGTATGCCGGGTCATTCAGGCTCTCCGGCAAGCGGGCCTCACGGCCCCTCCAAGTGTCACGTGGGCCTGAATCAAGCCAACTACCTGGGCTACACCATAGGCTGGGGCCTCCTGCAGCCCCAGCACAAGAAGGTAGAAGCGGTGAAACACTGGCCCCGTCCCGGCAGTAAAAGCAGGTGAGAGCATTCCTGGGCTTGGCGGGTTATTACAGAAGGTTTATACCCCACTTTTCCTCTGTAGCTCACCCCCTCACAGAACTCACTCGCAAGAGTGCCCCTGATCCTCTGGTGTGGGTGGACTGCCGAGACCTCAAAGCGGCACTCTGTTCTCAACTGGTGCTGAAGACCCCAGACTTCTACCAGCCCTTCCTGCTGCAGATGGATGCCTCCGAGACAGGACTGGGTGCAGTCCGTGGCAAGGAGCACCCGATCCTGTTCATCAGAAGGAAGTTAGTACCGCTGGAACAAAGGTATGCTACGGTAAAGAAGGAGTGCCTAGCAATAAAATGGGCTGTCACTTCTCTGGCGTACTACTTTCTAGGGCGCCGCTTTGTTCTGGTGACCGATCACGCCCCGCTACAGTGGATGGCCATGGCAAAAGACAATAATGCTCGCGTGATGAGGTGGTTCCTGGCACTGCAGCACTTCTGTTTTACACTTCAGCACCATCCGGAGGCCGCCCAGGGAAACGCAGATGCGTTGTCCCGGCTCCACGTGCTCTGGGCTGATGCTGCTGCTTTCCCTGGCCCGCAGCTGAGGGGGAGGGTGTGTGGCATGGGAGCCGGCGGACCTCTGGTACCCCGGACAGGTCCCCAGAAGACGCGAGGGAAGAGGAACTAACATTCCACAGTGGGGCAGCTGTCCAGTGCTGAACCAGGGAGACAGCTGCAGCCACTCTCTCAATCAGCCAGCTGTCTCCCATTTCATAATCAGAAGGCACTGCATAAAGGGAGAGACAAACACAGCCTAAGAGAGAAGCGTCGAAATGAAGGCAAACGACATTACGCTTCTCCTGGGTTGTCTCTCTCTTGCTCTCTCTCTCTGTATTTCAGATACCGACGTCTCTTCTAACCGCCTTGCTGGTGCTGAGTGGGACTCCTGGCCCGAGGACGGCACAGCCTCGCTCCCCGACCCAATCCAGCCCACCTGGCTTAACCTTGGAGAGGGACCGGATCTAATTGCCTGGACCGAGAGCCGTCCGGCAACAGAGCATTTGAGACATTAAGATTCAGATTTATTGTCAACATCACAATTTTACACCAAGTATAAAGAGTGCATGAAATTCTTTATGTGCAAGCTCCACCGAATGCAGTTACATGACATTAAATAAGAATAATAATAAGTAAGTAATAGAAGAAGTAATAGTAAGTACGTAGAAGTAATAGTAAGTATGTAAGGTCATCAAATATCAAATATCTATGTAAATAAAGTGTGGTAGTGTCTTGTGCAATATCACAGTCATTAGCAGCGAATAATGTACAGTAGTGTGCAAAAAGTCATCATAGCAGCAAATATGAGTGAGATAATGTAGTGCGGATTGAAGGTGGAAGAGCCACATGCAGATTTCACGAATATCTAAAAGCTAACCACGAGTGATCAGCCACTAAGTCTGTGAACAGATTAGGGAGCGGGGGAAAAGTTGTAAAGACAAAGAAAAGAAAAGTCCGGGCGCAAAAGTTCCACGGAAAATAAATCAACAGAAAACAACCTAATAAGGGCGAGAACTCTTCAACGAAGAGGTAAGAAACTAAAATGACTCTAGAGACTTTAGCTCTGGGGAATTTTAGCCCAATAAACAAAAAATGAATCTCGAAAGGAAACACCACCAAAGTAGCGAGCATAAAACCTTTAGTTAGGATAGGATAATTCCTCCTAAAAGGCAACCACAGGGTGGTAACGCTAAATCTTTAAGTCGAGATAATAATAAGTACCTTCTCTCTTTAACTGAGAGACCACAGGGTGGAAAACTAAACCTTAGTTCGCAGTACCGGCTAGAGCGTAACAATGATTTACACAGAAGCGTTTGTATGAGGGAAACAGGGACCTTAAATAAGAGGCGGAATTAACACTGATAACCCTCAGCTGAAAGAGATCGGAAAACTCACCGACAAAAGACCAAATAAGGATGGCAGAAATGACTGATTCCTCAAGCAAAACAAGAGAAAACAAACCATCACATGATCAAGCGCCCTCCAGAGGCCGAACAAGGTAAAACCGTGACAGATATATACAAGTAAGATGGTATGATGATATGAGTGACAGTTCAGTGAGATCAGTGCTTGTTGTTCAGCAGCCTGATGGCCTGGCTGTAGAAACTGTCTCTTCATTGTTCGGCATTTGATACTGCGGTATCGCCTGCCTGACGGTAGCAATGTGAACAGTTTGTTGCTGGGGTGGCAAGTGTCCTTGATAATCCGCTTTGCCTTGGCCATGCATCGCTTGGTGTAAATGTCCTGGAGGGAGGGAAGCTTGCCGCCGACGATGTGCTGGGCTGATCATACCACCCTCTGTAGTGCTTTCCGGTCGAGGGCGGAGCAGCTCCTGTGTGCCAGGCAGTGATGCAGCACGTCAGGACGCTCTCGCCGGTGCTGCTGTAGAACATCCTGAGGATGCAGGGGCTCATTTCTTCAGCCGTCTGAGGTTGTACAGGCGTTGTTGGGCCCTTTTCACCATGTGCGTGGTGTGTGTGGCCCATGTGAGGTCCTCGGAAATGTGTACTCGTCGATGTGTGTCGACGATCAGCTCCTTGGTCTTTTTGATGTTGAGGGCGAAGTTATTCTCATGACACCACTGTAAGACTTTATTTATATATAGTAAGTAAGACTTTATTTATATAGCACCTTTCATACAAGAATTGCAGTTCAAAGTGCTTTGTCACTGTGTCAGTGATCTGACCTCATCCCTGTAGGCCGTCTCATTGTCGTTGACGATCAGGCCCATCACCGTTGTGTCATCCGCATACTTGAGGATGACGTTGTTTGTGGCCACGCAGTCGTGTGTGTACAGGGAGTAGAGGAGAGGACTCAGCACGCAACCCTGAGGGGTTCCTGTGTTGAGGGTCAGTGGGTCCGATGTGGTGCTGCCCATTCTCACCACTTGGCGATGGCCCGACAGGAAGTCCAGTATCCAGCTGCACATAGTTGGGTGCAGGCCCAGATCCCTGAGCTTGGTATCGAGCTTAGCTGGAACTATTGTGTTGAAGGCTGAGCTGTAGTCCACAAACGGCATTCGAACACAGCAGTTTCTCCCCTCCAGGTGAGAGAGGGCAGTGTGGAGAGCCATGGCAATTGCATCGTCAGTGGACTTATTTTTACGATATGCAAATTGCCATGGGTCTAGTGTGACAGGTAACATGGAACAAATGAAGTCCCTCACCAACCTCTCAAAGCATTTGCTTACAATAGAGGTAAGGGTTACGGGTCTCCAGTCGTTCAGACATGTTACCTTGGAGTGCTTGGGGACAGGCACAATGATGGACATCTTGAAGCCCACAGGGACAACAGCCTTGTGTGACTACGGTCTTTGTTTTTTCAAAGTGTATTTTCGGTTCTGTAAATAAATGTTTTTGTTTAACTATCCAGGCCTTAGGTGAATCTGTCTCGCGCCCGATCTATTGGCCACGCCTTCCTCGGGTGTGTGACAAGAGCGTTGACCATTGACGTTCTTTATTGAGATGTTGCGATTCATTGTTTTGTAACAAATAATCTGAATCTGAATAACCTGAATCCATTCCTTATCAAACCATACATATCTGACATAGTATAGTTTAAAATCCATCCATTGTCCACCATGAACATTGTTTACATGCCAAGTCTTCATTCATTCATCATTTTGGTTCTGTACTCTATCACTTTGAGATTGATTGAATGATACAATGACAATGAGGTTGAAGTGCAGACTGTCAGCTTTAATTTGAGGGTATTTTCATTCATATTGGATGAACTGTTTATAAATGATAGAACCTTTTGTGCATAGTCCCTCCCCCCCCCCCCATTTTCAGGCACCATAATTCATTGGACAGTTTAACATAATGTAGAATAAAGTAATAATTTTTAATATTTGGTCCCATATCCTTTGCATGCAATGACTGCTTGAAGTCTGCGATGTATATACATCACCAGACGTTGGGTATCTTCCCTGGTGATGCTCTGCCAGGCCTGTACTGCAGCCATCTTCAGTTCCTGCTTGTTTCGGGGAATTTTTGCCTTCAGTCTCCTCTTCAGCATGTAAAATGCATGTTCAATTGGATTCAGATCCGGTGATTGACTCAGCCAGTCAAGCATTTTCCACTTTTTGGCTGTCAAAAACCCCTTAGTTGCCCTAGCAGTATGATTCGGGTCATTGTCTTGTTGCATGATGAAGTGCCGTCCAATGAGTTTGGAGGCATTTGGTTTTATCTGAGCAGATAAAATATTTCTGTAGACTTCAGAATTCATTGTTCTACTTCTGTCTGCAGTCACATCATCGATGAAGACAAGTGAGCCCGTTCCACTGGCAGCCATACAGACCCAAGCCATAACACCCCCTCCACCATGTTTCACGGATGAGGTGGTATGCTTTGGATCATGGGCATTTCCTTTTTTTCTCCACACTTTCCTCTTTCCATCACTCTGGTACATGTTAATCTTTGTCTCATCTGTCCACAAGACTTTGTTCCAGAACTCTTAGGGGTCTTTTAGGTGCTTTTTAGCAAACTGTAATCTCGTCTTTCTGTTCTTCAGGCTTATCAGTGGTTTGCATCTTGTAGTGTACCCTCTGTAGTCCTGCTGGTGTAGTCTTCGATGTATGGTAGACTTTGACACATCTACACCTGCATCCAGGAGAGTGGTTTTGATCTGTTGGGCCGTTGTCAGGGGGCTTTTCTTCACCATAGAGAGTATTCTCCGGTCATCCACTACAGTGGTCTTCCTCGGTCTACCGGGTCTTGAACATAATTGAGTTCACCAGTTGTTTTTTTCTTGTTAACCCCCTGAGGTCGACTGGATCGCCGACGATCCGAGCAGCAATAAAAGTATATTACTATTTCTAACGTCGCAAGATTTTATCATACACACGCGGAAAAAACATTGACAGAAACCTTAGAATCGCGACTTTCTGATTTGAGCACTGGCAAATAATATGAGATTTTTTAAATTAGGTTAATTAGACCAAAAGTAAACCTTGCCTTTCACTCTCTGTTTTACCTGGAAGTACTGTCCCCCTTCTATTGACATGGTAACTAGGTGCTAATTTCAGGGAGGGGCGTGGGGCCATGTGTGAAATCGCCATGTAAACAACACATACAATGTCCCAACATTATATAGCCTAGCATCTTGTCTGTGTTTCCGGTTACGATCTGCCAGCAACAGACTGTGTATGTTGATCTTTATTTTATTTCCCATGTTTTCAAATACTTTTGAAAACATATGAATTCTGCGTCTTGTGATGCTATACGGAAACAATCCTATCTAGCTTAGCTTGATAGTACCTATTGTGATTAATGTTTTCTTGCCTCTCGAGAACTTGTTTGAACTTGTTTTGTTTGTTCCTGATCGTTGGTTATTTTGTTTTGTTTTGTTTATGTCTTTCCATGTCTTCGCAGACACGGATTTTGCTTTCGTTTTCCTACAGATATTTAAAGATAAATAAATATCTTAAATACTTTTGATCATGTGCCTGTGCCCACTGCCAAACAGACTCTGGATGTTGGCAAACTGGCTTCTGTTGGTCGCAAGAAATGCGTACTCTGCAAGATGTTGGGGAAACAACAGTGCACTCCATGGGAGTGCAAGGTTTGTGGTGTTCCCTTGTGTCTACAGTTAACCAGAAACTGTTTTGAGAAGTGGCACCAAAGACTGTGAAAGAACAGATTGTCTCACCATGTTTTAATTTAGATTTTTTTGTATATAGTTTGTGTTATGTTTTCAATAAATCTTCCAAAATGAAAAAAACGTATATTTTTTCTGTCTTCTGCATGGCTCACTGACTATTGCTTACTCTGATTGCTTTTGTCTTTGTCTGATGGCCTTTGAGAGAGAGATGGCCCATCTGACAGATCTTACAGGTGTGGACAACCCTCAGGTGTGGATCATGAATATTCAGGAAATTTGCATATAGCCCTCCCACAGCCTGAAATAAATTTGACCAGTTCTGATAAAAACAGGTTTTTAGCTATTTAGATCTCAGATGTGCTAAACTATTTTGACATCCTTACATAACCAAGACATTGATGAACAAACTCATATTGGCAAAACAATTTGTCATTATAGTTTAGTGTGTGCTTTCACAACCTTTGTGACGGCAGAAAAATTTACTCTTTATAACTTGTGTGTTTGTAGATCTATTTACAAGCTGCATATGATACTGACCAAACTATTGATGGCATATAAATGTAGCTGTGATTGTCCTTCAAATAAAAATATCAAACACTTTGGAGTAAGTGTGTGTTAAGTTGATGAAATTGAGATAAATATCAGACCACACCAAAATTACAAAGCTTCTCTGAGCTAAGCACGGACCTCAGGGGGTTAATGATGAACCAAACTGTTGACGTGGGCATGCCCAGGGTTTTTGCAATGTTCCTGATTGATTGATTTTCATTTCTGAGTCTTATGACAGCCAACTTAATTTGCATCGACAGTGCTGTCTTCCTCATGTTGTCACACGCCAACAACAATCTCCAGGCAATTGCAAAGTCTAGAATCAAGACATCAACAACTCTCTTCTGCATTCACTAACGATACAAATGAATACACCTGACTAACGAAACACATCTGTGAAGCCAATTCAACAAATACTTGTAGTACCTTAAAATGGGGGGACCATGTACAAAACATTTCTAAATGGTTAATCCGATATGGATGAAAATACCCTCAAATTAAAGCTGACATTCTGCACTTCAACCTCATTTTCATTGTGCAAGTGCTAGAGTACAGAACCAAAATAACACAATTTTCTCACAATTTGGTTAACAACAGACCTAGTGACTGATAAGTATGACAACCTAGATTCTGAAGAAGGACAATCTGACTCTGGGAATGAAGGAATCAATATTTCAAATTGATCCTCCACACTATGACGATAATGCCATGGCCTTGCGAAACTTGTTTAAAGATGTTTAAGCTTCTGCATTGAAATAAACTTGCTATGCGCTGTTCAAAATGTGAAAGTATTTTATGACTATATGGGATAAAATCATAGAGAAAATTCTGTGTTTAAAAGTGTTTCTGAATAACTTCACATGTTTTGACTAAATCTGTTTGCAGTGAGCTAGCTAAACCGCCAGTCTCAGGGTCAGAGCGGGCCTGCCAAAAAAAAAAAAGATTACGAGGTTCTCTCAGAGATGGGGAAAACAACTGTCTCTTGATGGGCGAGGCTATAGCATTTGTCTAATTATGTATAATAATCTCTGCTCTGCCGGAAATGAGTGGTGCATTGCCTGGCAGAGAGGCATTGAACCCCGAATGCATTTGGTTAAATAAACTCTGCTTGAAATTTGATTGAATGTTCGGTTTTCTCATTTAGTGCAAGTGTTCTCTATCCTCTTTGAAGGTCTTTTGAATTCGTGAACCTAACAGTATCCTTCTGACTCCCTGATCAGAAATCTTGCGAGGAGCTCCTGTGCGTGGCCGGTTGATGGAGTGATGTTGCTTCCACTTATGGATAATGCCCCCAATGGTGCTTATTGGAAGATTCAGAAGTTGTGAAATAAGTCTGTAGCCAATTCCATTTTCATGTTTTGCAACAATCTGGTTGCAAAGGTCTTGAGCCCTTTGCTTTTACCCAGAGGTTTCTTGTGTGGCACCTTGGTAACAAAAAAAAAAACTTTATAGCCCATCAATATTCTAACCCAGCTGACATTAATTAGCACAGATTGGAGGTAGAGTTGCCTCCTAATTAGTTATGGTTTTCAGCTGGTTCCTTGCTGTGGTGTACTGCTTTTTCCAGTTTCATTCCACATAACTTTATTTACATATGGACTTTAATGTTTAGATTTTTGCAGTTAATACCAAAGTCTGGTGCAAAGTTCACTTGAATAGGCTCATTGGAAAACATTTACTGGACAAAATGTTGGTGTTCAATACTATTTTTCCCATTGTAATCCCAATTAGAGTGACATGGTGTGTGGGGGATTTAATCTGCAGAACTAAGGCTTGAGATAGTGGACAGTTAAAGTTTAAGCCTGACGGGTAAGGTGTCATACTACCTGGTCATATTAGCCAATAGTGTGCGCAACAGTTCCAATTAAAGATGTACACAGAACAGCAACTTCTCCACAAACAGCTTTATTTAAGAAACATTTCACAGCTTGATAGCCTGATGCAGAGTTCTGAATCTCCACACGACAGCGAGCACCAGGGCAGAGACAGCAAGTACAGCCAAAGCAGCCACTCCCAGCAGACCATAGCTGAGAGACTGGGGCACTAGGGATGGAGACATCACATGAGTAAACGATTTCACAAGAGATTAGACTGAACCTCCACAGGAGCTGCTGCCTCACCCTGATGGTCACTGTCCGAGACCATCCTGTCCAGAGCAGCAGGCTGGGAGGTCACGATGATCACCTCCTCACTAGAAACCATGGCCGTCTCCCCGCTCAACTGCACTCCTTTAGTAGCATGTCTCCCTGAAAGGAAGAGAGGCAATCACTACCCTCGTTCACCCCAGAATTGCTCAGTGACAAATACCCAGCCCTTCCACTCACTGTGCCTGCCACATCTGCGTTCACAGCTGTCAGTAGCAGAGGGGTGACATACTGCTGTACTACAGTGGATGAAGACCTGTGAGGAAAAGCCACGGCTTTAATGCTTCAACTGACACCATGCAAGAGCCAAAGTTCAGTAACCATGTTAAGACAGAGCCACCAATTTCTGGTTTTACAGTGTAGATGGCTCACCTAGACATTTAATGATCATAAAGTCTGAAGCAGACAGGTGGTGCAGACATTACCGTTTCCTGCTGGGAGGGCAGAAAGACAGCATCAACGAAGGTGAACATCTGGAAGATGAACCGCTTGTAGTGGGTGGGGTTTGGTAGTCCAGAGGAGTGATCCACAGGGACTAAGGTGGTCAGGTACCGGTCATCATGGTAGGGACACCTGGAGAGACCGAGTGAGGGGGGCTGCAAGACCAGCAGGACAGACAGTGGGTCAGGGTCAGGGGTTTAGTTACCCATCAACCAGCAGGGTCCACTGGGGCAGGCTGACGGGGCTGGAGGTGGACGTGGCCCAGCAGTGCTCCAGGGTCAGAACGATGTTGGGATCAGTCCTCTCCAGGATGCGAACTTCCACATAGACAGGGTCCCGCAGCACCTTAGTCACAGGGTAGTCTGCCCCACTGTAGTAGGAGCTGTACACATTGGCTACAGAGACCAGGAAGGACAAGTTAACACAGCATGTCAAACATGGTCCTCAGGACCACAGTAGAAACAATTCATCCCAATTGATCAGAATACCAAACAATTTCTTTGACACTAGGCTTCACCTAGAACACCTTTTCTGCAACCTATAACAGCTGGTACTGGTTAGCTGATGGGAAACCCTCAAGTCAGTAACCCCTGTGCCTAAATGAACTTCCTGAAGAGCTCAAGCCCAAACTCAACACATTAAAAACTAGGCTAAAAACCTTTATGTTCTGCATCATCTATGACTAAACACTAGCACCTTGATTTACTTTTAATCATTTGTATACATTTTTTTATTTTTACTCTATACATTTCATTTTTTAATCTTTTTATATCTTATTTTTATAATATATTCACCCATTTGTATTTTCTTAGCTACTCTCCTTGTTCTGTATTTTCTATGCTTTGTGTAAAGCACATTGAATTGCCATCGGTGTATGAAATGGGCTATACAAATAAACTTGCCTTGCCTAAATGGAATGAACCAGCATACAAGTCTGGTTTATAGAAAGTGCTCAAGTGAAGTAGAAGATTTACCATCAGAGCATCCTTTAGCATCACATTGACCATTAGCCAGTCTGAGCTCCACACTTAGGGGGCCTTGAGCAGTCACTGGTAGGGGAGGAGGCACTGTGTTCACCTCAGCCACAAGGGAGACCACCTCACTGCCAAAATACCTGCACTGGAAGGACAACCTGGAACAGGAGAGAACCACAGTGCAGTTAGGTACACAACCAGAGAACATGAAGAGAATCCCCCCACACTTACTCATGAACACTGTCCCTCGTTATGGAGCCCAAGGGTCCACTCGCTACTTCATAAGACGATGACAGCCCGTTCTCGTAGACCACATAACCCCCTTCCTCCTGCAAGAGGATAGGCAAGAGTCAGTGTTGACAAGCAACCATGCATTGAAGCCAGTTCACATGCTCGGAGAGAGATAAACCTACCCTCATTGTGGTGCCACAGGCACTGACTGGGAACTGGAAGATGACAAAGGCAGGGGTGGTGCCAACAGGGCGACAGGGAGCCACGTCGCCACCCTCCAGCAGGCTCACGGAATCAAGGCTCAGCCGTGGCACGGTGGTTTCACTGGCCACCACAACCACAAACTGACCATCTCGAAGACACTGGACCGTCACTGGGGTAGGAATATCAGAAGCATCAAAGAAAAGTACAATTTTGGAGATCACCAGTAATAAGCCATTCCACAGCATTTAATGCTCACCCTCCTTAGCGTAGAAACACTGAGCTCGGTCAAAGCAGCAGTTGATAGCTTCACAGCCAGCACCATCGATACCAGTGTCTCCACACTGCACCCTCTCAATGTCACTGACCTGGCATCTATGAAAAGGAGCGTCTCCAGTTTGTCCTTTGAAATACTTATCTTGGTGCATCTGTGCCGATGCGATGCCCAAAAGCACAAACAAAACCCACATCTGCACGCTACCCTGAAGCTGCTCCATGATGAAATGAGACAAAGCAATACTGGGAAGCCTTCCTCAGGTGTTTAAATACTGCAGCACACTGATTGTCTCAGGTGTGTAATTAGATCATGAGAATTCCACACACTGATTAGTGGCAAAGAAATGTGTTAATTAAGGTCTAGGCCAGCGGTTCTCAACCTCGTCCCTGGGGACCCACTGTGTATGCTGCTTTTTTTTACAGCCAATATCTTGATAAATTAAGGTTATTGAAAACGTGTGCAAGTTCTACCATAATGTTTTCCTTAAACTTATTTTAACACAAATTAATAGGCTTGCAGGTTTGGCTCATTTTCCACAAATAGTTTAGTTTCAGTGACCAGGTGTCCACATGTTGAACAAGTAGGCCCCCATTGATTTTACCTGACAGTCTGTAATTTAATCAATTAAAAAAGGTAACCTCTTTCTAAAGGAATGATGTGTCATTTAGCACATAAAATTAGAGCATTAGTTGATCTGACTGATTTAAAGTCCTCTTTAATAGAAATTAGAAGCACTAATTAAGAACATTTAACAGCTAGTTACAATTCAGAGGTTGGAATTATGGTTGGAATGAAAATCAGAATACACAGTGGGTGCCCAGGACCGGGGTTGTCTGTTTTGACAAGTTTTATTTAAATGCATTGAAATAGTTTTGAGTCAAGTTGGCTGAGGTAGTGAACTAGTTACTTGTTTTAATAGTGAGTAGAATTGAAGGTGTACATTTAATCTTTAGTTTTACAGAATATGCAGAATTTGTTTCTTCATAGATGGAGGAGCCTTCACTATAGGAATGGGTTGGACTTTGCATAACTATGTGGTTGACATGTGTGCATTTTTATGTTTAGGATACCGTTTTTGTAAAAAAAAAACTGCTGGTATAAACTACATACAGCAATTGTGTGGACTTATTGCCTGCTGCACAAGAGTGTGATAACTTGCAGGTAAGCTAATTGATGAGAATGCTCCTCGGTAAATTAATAATTTCAGGCTGATTTAATCCAACAGGTGTTAACAAAGGGAAGTTTATTTTGTGCAAAAGGTATGGAGTAGTACGGTTTGAAAGTGGTTTGTTCTTCAGGTTATGGTTCTTATTCACTGGAGGTGCTATTATGAAAATAACCCTGAACATAACTTGTGCAAGTCAAATGTGATCTTACAGAAACTGACCCTAATTGAATGTCATAGGCACATTTTACATTTTCATTTTAAGCATTTAGCAGACGCTCTTATCCAGAGCGACTTACAAGATGTGCATTAATACAAGGTAAGAACAATCATAGTTAGCGCACAAGATCAGTGCAGTAATACAGCAATAGACATCATTGCAGGCGACTGCGTATCATACCTGTAACACTGGGAAAGAAAAGGTTAGTGTTTTTTTGTTTTTTATAGTGTAGAACAAGTAAACAGTGGTGACGACAGATTGACCACCAGCGAGGACCAGGACAGAGAAGAGGCGAGACCGCGAGGCGCGGGTGCCAGGTGCCCGGAGGGATGGGGCAGTCAGTTTGCCAGAGGAGGTGGAACGGAGGGGTCTGGTTGTCCAGGGTCACTCCAAGGCTCCTGGAAGACTGAGACGGAGACACTATGGAGCCTTCCACAGTGATTGACGCATCAATCGTCGGGAGCCCTTCGCAGGGAAGAAGAGCAGCTCTGTCTTCCCAGGTTCAGCTTCAGGTGGTGGGTGGACATCCATGCGGAGATGTCAGCCAAGCATGCAGAGATCCATGCCGGGACCTGGGTATCAGATGGAGGGAAGGAGAGAAAGAGTTGAGTGTCATCAGCATAACAGTGATAGGAAAAACCATGAGCAGAAATAACAGAGCCAAGTGACTTGGTGTACAGAGAGAATAGGAGGAAGCCTAGCACCGAGCCAGCTGCGGGACTCCAGTAGAGAGGGTGTGGGGAGAGGAGAGGGATCCTC